>VZQC01003079.1:1028034-1152092 GCA_009823505.1 Rhizomys pruinosus
TGCGGAGGTCTGCAATTATTCCTCTAAGCTCTGTACCTGGGTCCCCTCCAAGGGGATCCCATTGTAGTTATCTCCTCCAGGTTTGGTAGGGCCTGGTGTGGGAATATCATGTGGGTTTCCCTTTTGTGGTTCAAATCACAAATGAGTTTTCACTATATTAGCAGATGGTTTTGCTTGCTTCCTTCCAATGCTTTTTTCCCCTTTCCTCCTCCTCCTTTTTTTTTTTTTTATGGTGTATTGACTTGCTTAGGTTTCAGGTTTTCAATTTTGTATATATATTGGGTGTTGGAAGCCTAAGTCAGTCTTCTCTTTCTGTTCTGAAGGTTCTCCAAAAGGAAGACCATTTGGATTCTCAGCAATTCCCGTTGGCATGGGGTGGAGGGGGAGATTGTGCACCTGACGCTCCGGTACCTCTGGGACGGGGACCCTGGAAAGAGGGCTCAGAGCCGAGACCCTCTCCCAGCTGCCCCTGTACCAGACCACCCCACCTGTAGCTGTGTACCTGCCCTGCTTGCGTGAGTTATGGCGTCTTGCCTGCGACTCAGGAGCCTGCCCCCTTTTCCGGGAAATATTTCAGCAATCATGTGATTGAGAAAGCCTCTTTCGAGACTGTCCCTTTGGAGGTCCTGCTCCGTGAAGGAGACCATTCATGAGACCCTCTCCCAGTAGTCACATCATTTTCATAGGTCTCTGAATTCGAGTACGTAGGATCCCCATTGACCACTCAAAACTGCACAAGGTTCTACAGGATAGGTGTCCAGTCCTGAAAGCAGCATCCTCACCCCCCAGTTTCTGTGTGTGATTCTGCAGATCGTTGTCATACAATTTACCCAAGTTTGTGGAACAGTAAATGAAAGACAGCATAGACCTGCATTTCCATTCTTTTAAAAATTTTTTTTAAATTTATTTTTATATGTGTATGAATGTATTGTCTGCATGTAGTCTGTGCACCCAGCTCGCAAGAGGTCAGAAGAGGGTGTTGGACTCCCCTGCAACTAGAGTCAAAGACGGTTTTCAGCTGCCATGTCGGTGCTGGGGATCGAATCCAGGTCCTCAGAGCAGTAGTCGGTGCTCTTAAACGCTAGGCCATCTCTCCAGCCCTATTTCCTTTCTTTTTAATTCAACTTATACCACCATATTAACATAGCTGGGAAATGGATTTAATTTCATAGAGCTTGTGATTATTACTAGACACAAATTATGACTGACAAGAAAGAAGCTTAATCCCACAGTTGGGGCTTAATCAGCACATAGCCATTTTCTTCATAAGTAAGGTTCCGCCAATTTATAATGTTGCCACTGTCACACCAGTCATGCATCTTCTTCAGGGAGACCACGGGATCCCATAGGGACACCTCCCATATCTCCCCAACAAGTGATTGGCATCAAAACTTCCCCCATATGAATCCTGCTCTTGTCCCAGGATAATCTTTGTCTTGCTCCCCACAGTATACCCCTTCCACAACCCCTTCCTCCCCACAGGCTTGCCATCCATCCAGAATTCCACAATCCCAGAGGCAGATTCCCAGCTCACACAGAGGTGGACTGGGTCATAAGGCTTTGGAGGTACTTTGAAAGTGGAAATCTGATTCCCAATGTAGAATGAGTATTCTCCCACTTTGTTCACAAAGAGCAGCACTTCATTGTCGTGGGTCGGAGTGCTGTAGGAGAAGAGGCTGTAAGAACGGGTGAGGTCAGTGAAGGCCTTCAAACACAGTGTGAAGTTCTCTAGTGGCTTCTTCACCTGGGGCATCAGGGACACATAGGCAGTGGCAGATTCTTGAGGGAAAATAAATGCCTTCCTTCTCATATCTGTGGAGAAAAGACAGTTATGACCATTTGTATCAGCTCTGCAGATTGAGTTATCGTGACTGGACCCAGGGCTGCTTCCTTACAAAGGATATACAGCATGCTTACAGAGTTCCTCTAAGTACAGGTCAGTAACAATAAGCAAAAATACGGTCTTGAAGGCAGTCTTGGAAAGGATATGGTGGCCCATGCCTGCAATCCCAGCATTTTAGAGATGGAGGTAGGTGGACCAGAAATTCCAGGCCAGCCTAAGTTTCCTGGGTTTATTACTGACAGTACCACAGAGCATAGAGAAATGAGTATCTCAAACAAATGAGTATCACAAACAAATGAGTATCTCAAACAAATAAACAAACAATAACAAGATAGGCTTGTTTCATTTTCCCTCTTAGAAAAGTTAAAAATTTCTTATATCAACCCTACCTCCATTTCCTTGCAGACTTCAACTATATAAAAGAGGAATCCTAGTGATGGAAAATTAAATACAAGTGACTGATGGTGATGGACAAAGCATGCAACACTCCATGTTCTCCCCTCACTGACCAGATCCTGAGATTTCTCCCAGAGAATGCTTGTGGTTAGAGCTAGACACATCCTGAATGTTGCTAAAAAGCCGAACACCTTTGGTAAGTACAATGTCCGAATAGAATCTTGTGCAAATCACTTGGCCCAGACTGTGATAATACTATGACCTTTCTCCCCATTCTCTCTGGCAGCACTTGTGTCTAATAAGCACAAATTTTCCACTGTCTCCATTGTCAGCAACAGGATCATGCAATTATTCATTATGGATTCTTTTCCTCTTGAGCCATGAAAAAGAAATTGTCTATAATCATTACAGAAATGAACCTTTTCTTGTTTGGAAAAGTAAATTGAACAAATATTATGGTTTTGAAAATAAATGAGAGAATGACAACTAATTGAATCAAGGGAGACACAGCCTAGAAAACATGAAGTCTTGAATTCAGTTAGGTTTTCTTCACAGTGAGAAATGGGAAGGAAAATAGCACAATTTCCTATTCCCCAAGATATAAGGGTGTCTTAAGAATTCTGTACACCTTGGGCCCCTGGAGAAGAGGAATAAAACAGAGAAAATAAGGCTAGTAAGAGCTCATGAGAGAGGGAGGAAATTTTATTGACATTATAACAAGCAGGAAGATTGGTGGTAAACTATTGTTTATATCCTGTAATCTAACTTCATCTTGTCAGTTTACAAACTTATTACAAAATGGCATGGTTAGCCCAAGAGTAAAATTTTAAATAACTTGTAACTTATTACTGACAGGAATCATGTGGTACAGAGAAATGAGTGTTTCAAATTCCAGAAGAGGTCCTTAGTGGCAGCAGCAGAAAAGAAAGAAGGACGTCAAACTACTAAATTTTATTCATTGCTAATAAAAGGCTACTGTTTTATAACACATATCACAGAGTTCATTTTTCCTTTACTTGGTCCCATCCAATCTCCAAAAACTCTCTTCTGGGTGGATAAGTTTGATATCCCCATTGTATTGATGAAGAAAGTGAGGCTCAGCATCTGTTCAGCTCACAAAGGTAGTTGTTTCAATTATCCAACTATTTGGGAGAAACTTGTTTTCTGCTATAAAGACCAAAAACTTCTGAGATTTTCTATTTCTCCTTATGACACCTAAACTAAGTGCTTGAAAGGATCAGAGAGGGAACACCCACACTCTTCACCTGTTCTTGTTCTTTTAGGAAAGAGAAAATTGTGCCCCATAAAAGAAGAGAGCCTGTTATCTTTTCCTCAGCCCAGAGATATCCTAACAGCCTGCAAATCCTTACATATCAACATCTGTGGTGTTTTAAAAAACAAGGCTAACTTCCCAGGCATGGTGATGCATGTCTTTAATCCTCGCAATTGGGAGGCAGAGGCAGGAGGATCTTTGTGAGTTCAAGGCCAGCCTGGTATACAGAGTGAGTTCCAGGACAGCTGGGGCTACAGAGAGACCCTGTCTCAAAAAGACCAAAAAAAAAAAAAATAAAAATAAAAAGGCTAACTTAATTCCCCTTCCTTGGGATATGAACTGACTCACTTCTTACAAGGAGAATATGGCAAGAAAAAGGTGTGGGATTTCTGAGACTTGATTATGTTAAAGCCTATGGCTTCTACCCTAGACACTTTGTCCAGCCACATGTTGTAGACTGCTCTGTTGAGAAGGTCTGAACAACAGGGCAGTGGGAGGAATCTGTGGCCACCAGACAAGGAGAAATTGAGCCACTCGGCTCAGCTTGCTGAAAATAGCTGATCTGAGTAACCATGTGAGTAGGAGCCGAGCTTCCTGTAATCCAGCCTTCAGAGGGGATTACAGCACTGGTGCACAGACTCCAGCTGCATAGAGGCCTGAGAACACGGGAGAATAGATGTTTGCTATTTCATGCTGCAAAATTTCAGTACAGCCTTACACAGCACTAAGTGATTTAAACACAACTTTTATTCACAACGTCCTGAAACAGCAACACCAACAACAATCACAGCAAAAGGGCTACACCCTACAATCCTAGGAAAACTTCCCAGCAGGGCTCTGCACCTACCTGATTGTGACACACATCCTGAGAGAGCAGAGAGGAGCAGAGCTCCCACCACCAGCTTCTGCATTGTGTCAGGACTTCAGTGGGCAGGAGGGAGAGCATCAAAGGTCTCTGCCAAGAGAAACTCACGTTTTGTTCTTATAGCGTATGGATGGGGCAACACCTTTGTTTGCACAGCAGACGACAAAGTTCCAAATGATAAATATTAACTGAACCATGGCATGATTTTGAAAGAAATGTGTTTCCTCTTCAGATCTATGCTTTCTATTCTGAACTTCTCTATTGTTTTCATTATTCTGTTTCCTTCTGAGCTGTCCAGTCCACATCTCCCTCCCTAAGGCCCAGGAAAGAGGCTCTTTGTTCTCCAGTGTGGACACTCTGTTGTTAGTGTTCTGGAAGTTGTGATATTGCTATAAATCAGATCCCGAGTGTCCCCCAAAGGCTTATGCTTTAAAGTCTCCTCAGATTGGTGCTGTTGGATACTGATGGAAACCTTTCAGAGATAAGGCCTACTGGGGAGTTTCAGATTTTCAGGGATGGAAGACCATAGAAGGAGATGGGATGACAGGTGATAGAAAAACTACTCTTTCTTTGCTGCCTGGTTTCCCTGAGATCATTAGCTGCTCCTCCACATGATTCTGCAATGATTTACTGTCTTTCCACAGTCTTAAATCTACTGACCATAGGAAAGCACACCACGTGTACGCAGGTTGAGGTTCAAATGCAAAGAGAGATTTTATTCCAACATGTGTGCTTATATATCCATCATGACTCAATCTTCAGGGCCCAATGCTAAATTTTTTCATCACTACACCCCACCCCATGAGTGTGGCCAGGGAGGTACCATTGGCTTAGAATCCAACCCATCTTAACTAAGTTTTTCCACATCTCACCCTTTTAATTTTATTTTTTAAATTTCTCTGAGAGGCAGGGGATCCTAACAACCCAAAGGAGTTGTTCCCAAAGGAACCTGAGTTTTGAATAGCCAGCTGCTTGAGACTGTTTTGAGTGCTAGGCAGTGGGGGACAGTTCAGACATGAAACTTTATTTTCACACTAAGGCCAATTAATATCCAAAAATCCCAACCATGAAGTAAGCTGATTGTCAAGTGTAAGCAATGAATGTAAGTAACATTCATGTAAAACCAATTAGCAAGTATCTATGTTCATATTTTGAACAACCCAAGGTTCCCATATTCCAGTTGGAGAAGCTTGTATGCACAAACATGTTGATCAAATAAGAGTCCAGTGTATATTGCTGTAGTCTCATGATTCACCCCAATCTCTCTGCAGCCCTTACATTCTATCACACCTCCTCTTCTGCAAGTTGTTGCCTAGGCTTTGGGAAAGGGGTACAAGTGAGTGAGAAGCAAAACAGTCTATTTTCTCTGCAGATGTCATTTTGGACTCTAGTCTGTTCAGGTTGTTTCCCTTCATGGATTGACAGCTTATCCAGGGTATCTTTTTAATCCTACTAACAAAGCACAAGCAATTAGATGTACAGGCATTTAAACAGTACTAACTATTATGGCAAGCTAAGCTGTGAGCATAGACACAGATGTTTGGATGGTATGCTAATCCACAAACTGTGGTTTTTCTATAAAAGATGACATGTTCTTATCGTGGCTTATATCACCTCCTAACCACTAGAGGACATAAGCTTATGGCATCAGCCATGAATTATTCCTCCAAGGAGAGAGCTAATAGCCAATTAGATTTGGGATATATATACACACATGGCTGTCACTGTTGCACAGTATCTCCAGGCAGTTGAGGTGTAGCTGATACTGACAGAGGAGTCTTGCTTGACTCAAAGAGACCAATATTTTGCTTTATTGCATTAGTGGCCTTTGGTAACACTCTCTGGCATTTCAGAGGCCAACTGTACATTAGCAAGTGATGTCTCAAAACATTTTTTCATGCTTGCACCAGGTCTTTGACAACAGGGACTTACTGCCTTTCTCCTTGCAGATCTCCAGATATGCCATTTTTATAGGCAAAAGGCCTTTATAATTTTGGGGCCTTGGATCCCCTAGCCAACATCTCTTTGGCAGAATAATCCATTGCTGATATCAGAGCTCTCCTGTATTAATATATTTTGCTTAGTCACGCAGCTTATAAAGACTTTACTATTATATTTGGCTCTAAATAGAGAATTATCCTTTCACAATCCCCATGTCTATCAGTCAATTAAAGAAGGTAGTTATACCTGTTTTATAAGAAATTACCACTACAACAGTTGGCTCTAGTTTACAGTTAGGGAATGACTTTTGTACCATCATGTTTTTCTTTTTCCTATAAAAGGGAGAGGTAGGAAGGTTTCTCAGCATCTGGAAGGTAAACTTCATTAGGACCCATTATAAACAGTCATCCCAAATAGAATTCAGAGAGATATTCAGTGTCTGTAACTCAGGCAGTCTGAAGTTCTTTTTTCTTTCATATTCAGATGGGTCAGCCTCTCTGCTGGCATTTCCCAGTCCGTCCTGCACAGACAAAAGTTGTACATTTTCAGGCATTTAGGTTGGTGTTTTTACCTGTGGGAACATACAAATCTCCTCCCATTGTTAGTTTCAAGACCTCAAAATTGAAAATTTATCAAAAGGTTTGGAATACAGAAGGAATATTATACCACCTCCCTCTTTTTGTTTTTTAAATTTTTATGTTTTGACCTATAGATGCCTAAGTTGTATTACACATACCTATAAACAGGAGCCAAGGCATAAGTTTTCATTAAATTCACCCAAATTTTTTATCATTGACTGTATGCTACTTATTTGGGAAGTGAACTTAAGCCTAATTTCTTTAAATTGTCCTACAAGTAAAGGAAAAATGTTACAAGGTGATACTGTATAACACAGAAAAATATAGAGACCATTTGTGTACCTTAACCCCAAAGTTATTGTTGGAAATTCAATACAGATTACAAATAAAACAATTAACATTTTATATTCCCAATTAGTTCAAATGTATTACCATTTTAAACTGCAAACCTTACAAAGTAGATTTTAATAACTATCTTCCTCCAAGCTCTTGGCCTTCTCCAGGCCTGGCATGAAAACCTGCTTTAAAGATTTTACAATATCTAGCTCTTAATAAAATTTTCTTTTACAGTTCTTAGGCCCATCAGTTAATTAAAGACTGGCTAGATATGCCCCATGAGAATTTGTTACCATCATTACCATCTTGATTTTTTTTTTTTTTATTTGTTTCTATAGGAGCTTCTAGGAAGCTTCCTTTGTCATGAACAGGTACATTGCAGTCCTGCTAAGGGGAGAGGACACACAGTGCCCACTTTGTGGACATTGTGGGGAGCTGACCTCATTGCGTAGAGGTCAGTCGGTCACTCCTGTGACCTGACCGGATAGATAACTTCCTACTTGGGTCCTTAGCCTGGGACAACGAGACGCATTTCCCACTCTTGGTCGTAACTTTCCACCTGCCCAAGTCCAGGACAGGAATTTCACACTAGCTTCCCAGGTTGGTAGCCCACAAAGGGAGCCTTTTTCCAAACCAACTGGTCACCCAAATGAAATGCAGGCCTCAACACCAGCTACCCACTGGCCATCTGAACAAAATGCAGGCTTAGCCTGTATGAGTGCAAAAAATTTAAGAAAAATGGTGGCCGCAAATTCCACAATGATGTTAATTGGAATTCAAATTTTTTTATTTTTTAAATTTTTTAAAATTTATACCTTTTATTTTTTATTCCCAAATACCCAAAAACTTATTAACACTTTAATACAATGAAAACCTGGTTGTATCTTTTGGATGTTGAAAGAACGTAACCAGTAGGTGGCAGTGTAGATCCATTATTTTAAAATTTTTAATAGATAACCCATAATATTTGTTGAAATTGAATTATGTTTTGGCTGTTTAATATAAATTTGCGTCTTGAGAAGGAAGGACCACGTTCCAACTCAGAGGCAATGTTTTTGCTGGTATCATGGCTGTTAACATTATAATATGCTTAGAACACAAGTACACACATCCATACACACATGTGCACGCACATACATACACACATACATACATACATACATACATACGTACATAATAAAGGTTTATTAGGTTGACCTGTAAGGGAAGAAAGCCATATTATTGTTTGATGTTTAATGAGAAACATGAAATTTTTATAATTTGTTATAGGGTTATTTTACATCATTAGAATAAATGTCCTAGTAATGCATGAAACAGCTGAGATCCACATGCCACCTCTTAGGCCCATTTGCAACCACTTGCCTTCAATGAACTATACCTAAAGTTTACTATTCTTTCCCTATCCTGTCCCTTCTGGTTAATTACTCCTAAGCTGTCCCTCTGCTAAGCCTAACTGTCCCCATGCTATTTACAAATCTAAAGATTGAGGATTCCCCAAAGTAGACAGGCCAAAGTTGTTTGTAGTTTTGGAACAATCCATCTTGTCTTATTATTAAGGACTTTGGAAGAATAATAATAATTATCCACAATCACAACAATTATAACCATTATTATTATTAATTATCAATAATTATTATTAACCATTACCAGTCACAACAATCATTAATAATTATTATGAATAACAGTTGTAAATAATAATGTCCAACAACAATGACAAGTTTACCATTAGACTGAATTTCTATCAATTGTTATTAATAATATATCTGTAACTATAACTATAAATAACAATTACTAATAATAATTAACAATAATCTATCATTAAACTGAATAATATGCATACTATAAACCCAATTAAAAATTGTTAACTCTAAGGGGTATAATGCCACGCCATCCCCAGTGGAGTCTGCATGACTCACTCCCCAAATGGAGGCACAGGCTTCAAGGAAGTTAGCCTCCTGGGGCGGAGTGTGCTCCTAGCCCTTTTTTAGGTCCTGGTTGTACTTTGCTGATTATTATCGTGTGTTCTGGTATCACAGTCCTGGGACATGGTCTCTCTATGTCCTTTGCAGTTCCAGGAAATCCGAGTCATAAATTGGACATGGATGAGTTCCCAGGGAAGGTACTTCCCACAAACTTTCTGCCTGTCCTCCAAGCTTTGATTAAAGTAGCAGAAAAATCCTCCAAAAATATAAACCCATGGGACCAACTGCAACAGCAGCAAAAGTTATTTGTACCTTATAATCCAAATAAGGTTAAGGAGTTTCTTAAATTATCTAATAAAACAGTGCCCGGGAAAATCCAGCCCACAATTATGACTAAGAATGGTCCAGCTTTCATTATAGGAAATAGACTTTAGATGCCACTTAAATCACAGGGAACTAACTGAAATTGACACCATCTATTTCTAGACAGACTTTAAAATACTGGTTAGGATGGTATTATGAGGACCACGATGGATGGCAGAACCATCCAGGAGCAACTCTCTAGTTGAAACAGGTCTGGTTTCCATAGCTATTCCCTCCCACCTTGAGTTATTAGTTTCCAGAGCTACCTAACGTCAGGGTAAACTTTCGTAGCCCTGTAGGAGTGCTTCTCGCCCCCTAAAGAGCCCATTACTCTCCAAGGGGCTCAGTGTTGTTAAACACATTGTTTCAAACAAAGGAGGAAATGTTAGGACCAGGTTAAAAGGAAATTAATCAAAAGAAAAGGACTCTTATAAGTTAAAAAGAAACCGTACTCATATGTAAAGGTTATCACAAGACAAAAAGCTAGCCAAGAAAGTACATTGCAAAACTTGGTAACTGCAGTCTTGCATCAAGGCACAAAAGCAACATAAATCTTTGATTTCCTATGAATAGTTCTATCACTTTCAAAATGATTGATTTCAAGAGTTCTGTATAATCTTGCTAATCGCATGAATAAACAACATAATCCTCTTGCCAACTTTTTCTATATAAAACTAATGCTTATGAAAAAGTAAAGCACACTCAGACTAAACTTTTTGATGTCTGTGTGTCATTTCTCACCGAATCTCTGCCCACCTACTCTTCTCCCTGTTCCCATCAGACTGATTGCTCCCAGCTCTGCTGGTCCATCGTAGTATAACATAAACATTTTCTATGAATTCAATCTATTTTTGTTTATAGTCAGCTAAATAGATTTACACTTGTAGGATTATAATGAATTAAAAGTGGGAACTTGCATTCACTCACACATACACACAACTTGAAGATGGGCTTAAAGAAACATAAAGCAGTTTGAATCAAAAAATTTCTCATTTAAATTGAACCAAAATATCAATTCATGTTGTAAAAGAGACTTTTACCAATGGTCCTTAAAAAAGACAATTTATCAGAGCAAGTTTGTTTTGTTAGAACTTCAAGGTCTGTATATTTTCCTAGAAATCCATCTAGCTTGTTTCCAAAAATGCTGAAATCAAAAGAATGTTACCTAGAATCAAAATTTAAAGAGCATGATTTAGATATCATATGCTCAGTGAGGCAGCTGGTATGCATGCACAGCAGGCAGGCTTATGGTGCCAGGCCAGAGCTCAGACCACGTGTGATCTAGAATTCTGTGAGAAGAGATTTTTAAGGTGAAACACATTAAAAAGGAGCAAGATAAAATTAAATCAACCATATTTAGGGTACCCAGGGGTTAAGTAAAAATATTACACTTTAAGTTAAACATGCTGTTCTAGTTTGTCTTCCATTGCTGTGACAAAATACTCTGACCGACACCAACTTGGGGAGGAAAGGGTTTATTCAGCTTACATCTCCTGGGTCACAGTTCATCATTCAGGGAGCACAAGGCAGGAACTCAGGGCAGGAATCTGGAGGCAGGAGCTGAAGCACAGGCCATGGAGGAATGCTGTCCACTGGCTTGCTTCTCTGGCTCATGCCCAGCCTGCCTTTATATACTGTACACAACAACCTGACCAGGGTGGCACTACTAATTGTGGGCTGGGCCCTCCCACACTGCTTGACAATTAAGACAATACTCCACAGATGTGGCTACAGGCCAATCCAATGGAGCCAATTCCCCAATTGAGGCTCCCTCAACCCAGGTGCGTCAAGTTGACACTAAAGCTATCCAGCACACATGCTGAGATGGATTTGAATTACTGTTAGATAAATCCCAACCTTGGATCTACAAATAGCTGGCAGGTATTAGATAAGAAGAGTTAGATTTAGAGAAGACAAGAGAGCAACACACTTTTATCCAAAAACAGATTTTGCATACAAAATTTAAGAGAAGAATGGCCAAGGCTTGAAATTATCTGGAAGAGGATGCTCTTGGAGGAGGGCAGTTCTGTGAAAGGCCTTAATTTGCAACAGAAAGAAGTGTGCTCATGTCAAGGACAGCTACCAGGAGAAAATTTACATATGAACAAGTTAAGATTGGAACCGAACTTGAGGAGCTGGTTCCTCACAGCAGGAGTCTTTCTTTGGGGGGTGGGATTTAAAATCAGAAAGATTTTCAGACCTGTAGAATTATGAAAAATTGTTTTTAAGGCCAAGCATAACTGCTAAGCCTTAATATTAAATTCAGCCTTGAGGTCACTGGCTTTTATAGCCTGCAGGAGTGACCATGCCAGGAGTCACATGCCTGGAAGGCACTGAGTGCTCCCTCTGAACCAAATCAGAGGCAGGCTGCTCTCCATGTGTACAAAGCCACATGCCTTCAGACCACTGTCCCATCCACAGAAACCAGCAGGAAAGATGGCTCCACCACAACAGATAGATATCGAGAGAGAGAGAGAGAAGAAAAAGGCAAGATTTAGGGGTATGCATACCTAAGTTGTCAAGGTTTCCTTCTGCCCCATGTTCAGACACCAATTGTGGTGTCACTGCTGAGATTTGTGGCAGAGCCCACTTAATCCTGGGACAACCCATGTGGCAAATATACACAGGAAAGCACACCACGTGTACACAGGTTGAGGTTCAAATGCAGAGAGAGATTTTATTCCAACATGTCTGCTTAAATATCCATCATGACTCAATCTTCAGGGCCCAATGCTAAATCTTTTCATCACTACACCCCACCCCATGGGTGTGGCCAGGAAGTTACCATTGGCTTAGAAGCCAACCCATCTTAAGTAAGTTTTCCCACAGTGTTGCATAGCTCAGGCGCCTGGGGAGAGCTATATACTGGTTGGATGAGAGGTGCTGGTCTGTCCTGTACAATGCTAGAGGTGAGAGCTTGAAGCATAAACTAATCTCACCTATATGCAAATAAGAAGACAATTAAAACACCTGAGGAAAGTCAGTCTTCAACTCAACAAAGAAACATCTGAGCATCACACTAGAATCACAGTCTATGAAAGAAACCCAAAAGCCAAAAGGACAATGAAAAAACAATAAATAACCTGAAAACCCAAAATGATAGCCTCCACCAAGTACTACTATTCCTATGGAAGAATCCTATAGTGAGGACTCCCTGGATGTAACTCAGGATATAGATCTTAAAAGAGCTATTGTAAACATGATCAAAGAAATAAAAGAATTGAAATAATTTAAAGAACACATATACAAAAAATGAAAGAACTCAAGGAAGATAAGGGTAAATTAAAATAAGATAATGATAAACTACAGAATGAAATCACAAAAGTATACATATATTGAAAATTCAAGCTGAAATGAAAAAGGAAGCATAACACTATACAATCCATTAGGAAAGGATGGGAGAAAGCCTCAATAATGGCATGGATGAAGTAGAAAGTAGAATATCAAGACTAGAAGACAGCATGGAAGAATTGGATTGATCAAGCAAAGATTATGAAAAATTAAAAAAAAAAACACAATAAAGGAATAACTGGGAAGTGTGGGACACTATAAAAAGACCAAACCTGTGAATCATAGGTATAGAAGAGGAAGAAGAATCACAAGATAACAGTATTGATCATATTTTCAACATCATTGTGGAAGAAAAAATTTCCAAATTAAAGAAAGCAATACCCATACATAATCAAGAAGCATATAGAATACCAAGTAGATAGAACCAGAAAAGAAATTCCCCATGCCATATCATAGTAAAAGCACTAGATGTTCAAAACAAGAGAGGATATTGAAGGTGGCAAAAGAAAAACAACAAGTCACTTATAAGGGAAAAGCTGTCAGAATTAGAGGTGATTTTTTTGTTGCAAATTATGAAAGCCTGTCTAACTTGGTTTAAAGTATTCCTATTTCTAAATGACTGTACATGTCAACCCAGAATAATTTATCCAGCAAAATATCTATTATAATTAAGGGAGAAAGGAAAATGTTTCATGACATAAATAAGTTGAAAGAATTATTGTCCAGAAAGCCATACCTTCAGAGAATATTTGAAGTAATACTAAGAGGGGAGGGTAGGAAGGACCTGTAACAAAGCAGCAACAGAAAATACTTAATGAAAGTACCATTTTGGAAATAAAAACTTGAAATAAAAACTTAGGGCAAGAAAGCACCAGAAACCAAAATGATAGAAGTAATATAAATCTCTCAATGATATTTATTTATTTATTTAGTCTTATCAAGAGAGGGTCTCGCTGTAGTCCCAGTCTCTTGATACTGTAGACCAAGCTGGCCTTGAACACACAAAGATCTGCCTGCCTCTGCCTCCCCAGTGCTAGGATTAAAGGCGTGAGCCACTGTGCCTGGCTAATGATAACTTTAAATATCAATGGACTGAATTCTCCAATTAAGAGACATAGACTAGTAGAATGGATTAAGAAATAAAACCCAACTTTTTGTTGTCTGCAAGAAAATCATCTCTTATTTAAAGACAGGGATTATCTCAAGGGGAAAGGCTGGAAAAAATATTACAAGGAAATGGCACTAAGAGAGATGCAGAAATCACTATTCTAATATCAGATAAAATAGACCAAACTAAAACAATTCAGAAGAGAAAAAAGAGGATTATTTCTTTTCTTTCTTTTTCTTTTTTTCTTTTTTTTGACTTTTTGAGACAGGGTCTCCCTGTAGCCCCAGCTCTCCTGGAACTCACTCTGTAGACCAGGCTGGCCTTGAACTCACAAAGATCCGCCTCCCTCTGCCTCCCGAGTGCTAGGATTAAAGGCGTGTGCCACCATGCCCATCTGGATTATTTCATTTTTATCAAAGGAACAATTAACCAAAAAAGATACCACAATCATTAATTTATATGCACCAAACTCAGACACATATAACTTCATAAACACAATTTTACAGGACTTTAAGGCACAGGTTGACTCTACTACACTAGTAGTAGTGGACTTCAATACCCCACTGTGTCCATTAGACAGGTCAGCTGGGAAAGGCATAAGCAGAGACATATCTGAACTGAACAATATGATACACCACATGGACCTAAGTGTCATCTACTGAGTGTTTCACCCAAACACCAAAGAATATACTTTGTATTCAGCACTTCATGGAACCTTCTCCAAAATCGACCACATAACGGGACATTGGACAAATTTCCACAAATAAAAAAGTTGAAATAATTCCATGTATTCTATCAGACCATAATGCAATAAAGTTTAATATCAACACCAAAAGAAGCCCTAGTAAATACAGGAACTCATGGAGATTAAACAGCACACTCCTCAACAATGAATGAGTCAAGGGAGAAATTAAGAAAGAAATAAAATTATTCCTGGAATTAAACAAAAATGACAGTGTGACACAACAATACCTCTGGAACACTTTGAAAGCAGTCTTTTTTTTTCCTCCTTTAATTTTGTATTACTCTAAAATATGAATACGTACTTTCCACCCATATACAGTAATTACAGAGTTTGAAAATAAGTGGTGGATTGATTCTAGAGACTGTTAAGAGATTTACATTATAACAACATAGTTGCTTTCAGATAAACAGAAATATAACAATAATGTCATTCAGCTTGCCTTTCATCTGGGGCATTTGGTGTTAGCATCCACAAATGAGGAAAAACATTCTCTGTTTGTCTTTCTGGGACTGTGATACTTCACTCAGCATAATGGCTTCAAGCTCCATCCATTTACCTGCAAAGTTCATAATGCCATCTTTCTTTACTGCTGGATAGTACTCCATTATTTAGATGTACCACATTTTTGTCATTCACTCATCTGTTGAGGGGCATTTGGGTTGGTTCCAGCTCTTCTCTATCGTGAAGAGAGCTGCAATAGACATGGATGTGCATGTATCTTTGTGGTAGGATGAGTCTTTGGGGTATATACCCAGGAGTGGTATGACTGGGTCAGGTGGTAGGCTCATTTTGAGTCTTTTAAGTCCACACTGCTTTCCATAGTTGTTATACAAGTTTACATTCCCACCAGCAGTGGATGAATTTTCCCCTTTCCCCACAACCTCTCTAGTATCTGTTGTCTTTTGTTTTCTTGATCTTAGCTAGCCGTTTCAGAATGAGATGATATCTTATAGTGGTTTTCATTTGCATTTCCTTAATTATTAATGATGTTGAACACTTTTTAAGATGTTTCTCAGCCATCTTTAATTCCTCACTGGTGAAGACTCTGTTCAATTCTTTACTCCATCTTTTGGGTCGGTCATTTTTATTCTTACTTCTTTGTTTTTTGAGTAGTTTATATATTCTTTTTTTTTAATTAATTTTATTTATTTCTGTATGTGTATGAATGTACTGTCTGCATGCAAGTCTGTGCACCCGTGTCGTGCAGTTTATATATTCTTGATGTTAATGCTCTGTCAGATGTATCACCGGTAAAGATTTCCTCCTACTCTGTGGGTTTTTTCTTCATCTCCTTGATTGTTTCTTTTGCTGTACAGAAGCTTTTGAGTTTTACGAGGTCCCATTTGTCTACTGTTGACCTTACTTCCTGTGCAGCTGCTGTCTGATTTAGAAAGTCTTTTCTTATGCCTATGTCTTGTAGGTTGTTGCCAACTTTTTCTTCTATCACCTTCAGGGGTTCAGGCGTCATGTTGAGATCTTTGATCCACTTGGAGTTGATTTTTGTACAGAGTGAGAGGTAGGGGTTTAATTTTGTTCTTCTACAGATGATGATCCAATTTTGCCAGCACCATTTGCTGAAGATGCTATCCTTCCTCCACTGAGGGTTTTTTGCCCCTTTGTCAAATATGAGATGGCTGAAATTGTATGAGCTCAAGTTTAGATCTTCAATTTTGTTCCATTGGTCAACAGGTCTGTTTTTGTGCCAGTACCAGGCTATCTTTATGACTATCGCCCTGTAATATAATTTGAAGTCTGGTAGGGCAATAACCCCTGTATTGCATTTTTCACTCAGGGTTGCTTTAGCCATTTGGGGTCTTTGTTATTTCCATATTAATTTAAGATTTTTTCCAAGTCTGTAAAAAAACTCACAGGATGTTGATTGGGATTACATTGAATCTGTATCTAAATTTGGGTAAAATGGACATTTTTACTCTATTAATTTTCCCAATCCATGAGCATGGGAGTTCTTTCCATCTTTTGATGTCATTTTCAATTTCTTTCTTCAGGGGTTTAAAATTTTTGTTGTAGAGTTCTTTGATATCTTTGGTTAGGTTTGTTCCCAGGTATCTTATTATTGTTGAGGCTATTGTGAGTGGGAATGTCTTCTTATATTCCTTCTCTACTTGTTTATTATTGGTGTAAAGAAAGGCTACTGATTTTTCTAGGTTAATTTTGTAGCCTGACACTTTACTAAAACTCTTAATCTTTTCTAGAAGTTTTCTGGTGGAGTTTTTAGTATCCCTTAGTTAAACTATCATATCATCTGCAAAAGGGGATAGCTTAACTTCTTTTCTGATTAGTACTCCATTAATTTCCTCCTCTTGTCTTATTGCCCTAGCAAGTGTTTTGAGCACTAGGTTGAAGAGGAGTGGTGATAAGGTGCAGCATTACTGGGTTCCCGCCTTTAAGGGAAATGGTTCCAATTTTTCTCCATTTAGGATGATGTTGGCAGTGGGTTTGCTATATATGGCTTTGATTATGTTGAGGAATGTTCCTTTCAGTCCTATTCCCTCTAGGACTTTAAACATGAAGGGATACTGGATCTGGTCAAACGCTTTTTGTGCATCAATTGAGATGATCATGTGGTTTTTGTCTTTCAGGCCATTTATGTCTTTTATGATATTTATTGATTTATGTATGTTGAACCATCCCTGCATCTCTGGTTTGAATCCAACTTGATCATGATGGATGATCTTTTTGATGTGGGTCTGTTTGTGATTTGCAAGAATTTTTGCATCTATGTTCACTAATGAGAAGGGTCTATAGCTTTCTTTTTTGCTTGCGTCTTTGCTTGGTTTTGGTATTAGGGTGATGCTGGCTTCATAGAAGGAGTTTGGGAGAATTCTCTCTGTTTGTATCCTTCTAAACAGTTTGAGTAGCAATGGTTGTAGGACCTCTTTAAATGTTTTATAGAATTCTGCTGTGAAAACATCTGGACCAGGGCTTTTATTAGTTGGGAGGTTTTTAATTACATCTTCAATTATCTCAAATATTATGGGTCTGTTTAAACTGTCAATCTCTTCTTGGTTAAGCTTTGTTGGTTCCCAGGATTTCAGCTATTCATCCATTTCTCTTAGGTTTTCAAATTTAGTGGAGTATAGATTTTTGAAGTATTCCCACATTATTGTCTGGATCTTTTCATTGTCTGTTGTGATGTTTCCCCTTTCATCATGAATACTATTGATTTGGAGTTGCTCTCTCTGTTTTTTTTTTCTTTTTCTTTTTTTTTTTTTGTTACCTGGGCTAGAGGTATGTCTGTTTTGTTTATTTTTTCAAAGAACCAGCTTTTGGATTCAATGATTTTATGTATTGTTTTCTTTGTTTCTATTTCATTGATTTATGCTCTGATTTTTGTTAAGCCTTCCTGTCTGTTGGGTTTAGGGTTTATTTGTTGTTGTCTCTCAAGTCTTTTTAGATGCAGTGTTGGATTGTTTATTTGTTCCCTTTCTGGCTTTTTTTTTTTTTTTTGATGTGGGCACTTAGGGCTATAAATTTCCCTCTCAAGACTGCTTTTAAAGTACCCTACAGCTTGTATTGTCTTTTTCGTTCAGTTCCATGAATACTTTTATTTCACTCTTTATTTCTTCCCTGATCCATTCATTATTCAGGATTGTGTTGTTTAGTCTCCGTGTGTTCTTGTAGCTAGTTGGAATTATTCTGGTGTTCATATTGAGGTTTTTTACACTGTGATCTGATAGAATGCATGGAAAAATTTCCATCCTTTTGTATTTGTTGAGATTTCTTTTGTGCCCCAGTATGTGGTCGATTTTGGAGAATGTTCCATGAGGTGCTGAGTAGAAAGTATATTCTCTGGTATTTGGGTGGAATATTCTGTAGATGTCTGTGAGGTCCATTTGGTGTATTGTATTGTTCAGTTCTGATGTCTCTCTATTTTTTTTTTGTCATGTTGATCTATCCAGTGGGCTCAGTGGGGTGTTGAAGTCTCCCACCATTAGTGTGTTTGGAATAATCTGTGTCTTGAGGCCCTGCAGAGTTTTTTTTTTTTTAATTTTTAAATTTTATTTATTTCTTATGTGTATGAATGTACTGTCTGCATGTAGGTTTGTGCGCCCATGCTGTGCAATGCCGCAGAGGTCAGAAGAGGGTGTTGGATTCCCCTGGAACTGGAGTTCTCCTGGAATTGGAGTTTCAGACGGTTCTCGCCACCATGTGGGTGCTGGGGATTGAACCCGGGTCCTCTGTAAGAGCGGTCGGTGATCTTAACCGCTAGGCCATCTCTCCAGCCCCAGAGTTGTTTTTATACAGTTAGGTACACAAGAGTTTGGTACATAGACATTTAGGATTGTAAAGTCTTCATGGTTCATTGTTCCTTTGACAAGGATGTAATGGCCCTCTTTGTCTCTTCTGATTAATTTTACTTGAGATCTATTTTGTCTGATATTAGAATAGCCACTCCAGCTTTTTTCTTAGTACCATTTGCTTGGAATATTTTTTCCTTACTTTCACTCTAAGGTGGTGTCTGTCCTTGAGGGCGAGATGAGTTTCTTGTAGACAGCATATGGAACGGTTCAGTTTCCTAATCCATTCTCCCAGTTTATGCCTTTTGATTGGGGAGTTTAGACCATTATTATTTAAGGTTATTAAGATGAAAATTTATAGCTCTAAGTGCCTACATAAAAAAAAGAGACCTCGTGATCTGAAGACCAAAAAAGAAGCACAAATAAATGACTTAATGTTGCAACTCAAAATACTTGAAAGACAAAAACAAATGATTCCCAAACCTAAAAGACAAGAAGAAATAACAAAAACATCATAGCAGAGATTAATGAAATAGAAACAAACAAACAAACAAACTGAAAACAATAGAAAAATCCCAATGAATCCAAGAGCTGGTTCTTTGGAAGGAAAAACAGACCAGATAACCAAAAGAAAGAGAGAACAACTCCAAATCAATAAAATTAGAGATGAAATGGGAACCATTACAAGAGATAATAAAGCGATACAAAACACTATGCAGTAATATGCTAAAAATCTATCCTCTACTATGTTTGTAAACCTAAAAGAAATTCATGCATATCTGAAATTATGGGATTCACCAAAGCTCAACCAAGAAGAGGTCAACAGTTTAAACAGATCCATAACATATGAGGAAATTGATATAGTAATCCTCCCAACAAAAAAAGCCCAGGCCCAGATGGATTTACAGCAGAATTTTATGAAACATTTAAAGAAGACCTATAACCAATATTACTTAAGTTATTTAAAAGGTTAGAAGCAGAGGGTAACCTCCCAAATTCCTTCTATGCAGCCAGCATCACTTTAATACCCCAAACAGGAAAAGATACAACTGAAAAAGAAAACTATAGACCCATATCCTTAATGAATATAGAAACAAAAATTCTCAAAAAAATCCTTGCAAATCATATACAGGTGCATATCAAAAAGGTTATTATTCACCACGATTAAGTTGGTTTTATTCCAGAAATGCAGGAATGGTTCAACATATGTAAATAAATTAATGTCATAAATTATATAAGTGTGGACTCAATGATAAAAACCACATGGTTGTCTCAATTGATGCAGAAAAGGCTTTTGATAAAATACAACATGGCTTTATATTTAGAGTCCTAGAGGGAATTGGACTGGAGGGAACATTTCTCAACATGATTAAAGCTACATTCAACAAACCCGCAGCCAACATCTTGAATGGAGAAAAACTAAGAGCATTTCCCTTAAAGTCAGGCACCAGACAAGGTTGCCCACTATCTCCCCTCTTTTTTTTTTAATATAGTGCTTGAAACTCTTGCTAGAGTAGGAGGGCAAGAGAAGGAACTTAATGGAATAGTATTTTGAAAAAGAGGAGGTGGGGGCTGGAGAGATGGCCTAGCGGTTAAGAGTGCCGACCGCTCTTGCAGAGGACCCGGGTTCGATCTCCAGCACCCACATGGCGGCCGAGAACTGTCTGAAACTCCAATTCCAGGAGAACTCCAGTTCCAGGGGAATCCGACGCCCTCTTCTGACCTCCGCGGCATTGCACGACACGGGTGCACAAACTTGCACGCAGACAGTACATTCACACATACAGAAATAAATAAAAAAATTAATAAGAAAAAAAGAAAAAGAGGAGGTCAAACTACTATCCCCTTTTGTAGATGCCATAATATTATACCTAAGGGATGTAAAAACTTCCACTAGAAAACTCCTAGAAATGATTAAGAGTTTCAGTAAGGTGGCAGGTTACAAAACTAATCTGCAAAAATCAGTAGCTTACTATATGCCAACAGCAAGCAACTGGAGGAGTACATGGAAACCCTTCTGTGGTGGTTTGAATGAGTGTCCCCCATAGGCTCTAGGTATTCAGACGTTTGTCTCCAGTTGGTGGCGCCGTTTTTGGAGGTCTTAGAATGTGTGGCCATGCTGGAGGAAGTATGTCACTGGGGGCAGGCTTAGTGAGTTTTAACAAGCCTCGAGGTCTACAGTTGCTTTCTCTGCTTCCTGTGCTCTTTGTGAGATGTGACCCTCGGCTTGCTGCTCCAGCTGCCATGCCTCTCCAGCTTCCATGCCTCCCGCCACAATGGACTCTAATTCCCTGGAACCGTCAATTGTAAGCACAAATAAACTCTTCCTTTTATAAGTTCCTTGGTCATGGTGTTTTTATCACAGCAAGAGAAAAGTGACTAATACACCTTCCATTTACAATAGCCTCAAAAAATAAAATACCTCAGAATTAACTTGATCAAAGATATTAAAGATCCTTACAATGAAAACTTTAAATCTCTGAAGAAGTTTCTCTGGACGAGCAGCAAGTGTTTCTAACAGTTGAACCACTTGTCCAGCCTTCCAAAATATGGAACTCTTCCTTCTTCATGAAGATTGAGGAAGACATCTGAAGATGAAAGGATTTCCCAAGTTTATGGATTGGAAGAATTAATATAGTAAAAATGACCATCTTTTCCAAATTAATATACATATTCAATGTAGTTCCAGTCAAAATCCTGATAACTTTTTCACCTAATTAGAAAAAAGTCCTTAAATTCACATGAAAAAACAAAAGACCCTGGATAGTCAAAGCAACCCTGAGCAAAAAGAGTAATGCAGGGGGAATTACTATACCAGATTTTCACCTCTACTACAGAGCTATGGTTATAAAAACAGCATGGTACTGCCATCAAAAGAGACCCATAGATCAATGGAATAAAACTGAATACCCAAACTTGAGTACATATAATTTCAGTCACGCCATATTTGACAAAGGAGCCGAAGACACTCAATGGAAGTTAAGGTGGCATCTTCAACAAATGGTGCTGGCAAAACTGGATCACCACTTATGGAAGCAGAAAAGCCTGGGGAGACAGGAGGCAGGGCACTACCCTGGCTTGAAGAGCCTTTTCCTCACTCCCAGGAGACTTGCTGGGAATTGAAGGGAAAATCCTGTAGAACCAAAGAGCAAAAAGAATCTCACTGTATTGCAGCTTTTAAAAAATATTATGCATATTTTCTACTTGCTACAGCCTTTGATGTTCTATCCAATTTTAAATGTTGCTGTTAATTTCACTCAATTTTCTTTATTTTTCAGTGTTGTTATTTATTGATCTTATTTTACACATACATATGTTTTGCTTACATGTATGTGGACACATGTGTGCAATGCCTCACAGATGCCAGTAGAGGGTGCTGAATACCCTGGAACTGAAGTTATGGACAGTTGTCAGCCTCCATGTGATGGAATCGAACCTGTGTCCTCTGGAAGTGCAACAAATGTTCTTAACAGCCGAACCACTTGTCCAGCCTTCCAAAATATGGAACTCTTCACAAATTTCCATGTCATCCTTGTGCAGGGACTATGGGTATTAGTGTTAGTACTGTAATACTCACAAGGCTTCCTGGGGGAATCTGCCCATATGCTAGTACCTTTTATGCTGTCTAAAATGACCAGAGATAACCCCTGAGAGATCTGGGTGGTTGACAGAGCTCTGGATTTCTTATATTCTCAGGGATATGCATAAACATATATTAAAAAATGGACCTAATTTGATGTTGTTCTGCTAGAAAAATGTTATTGGAACTCCAATAAGTCATTTACTTCTTGAGTCTGTGCTGAAGGTCAAGATACTGACTGATCTTAAACATAATGAGTGGGCAGTGATGACCTGGAAGAGAGACTGTGGAAGAGATTCCAGACAAAGCCCTTGGCTGCACAAGGGATGAGCTCATGTATATAAACAGCACATACAGCCGCTTCGCTAATGAAGTCTTTTGAAGATCCTTATGGAATGTTGTATAAAACCCTGCGTGTAAGGGAAAGCCATTTTAGGTGGTATAAAAGCCTGCGTGTAAGGGAAAGCCATTTTAGGTGGTATGATCTCTTCACAGCCCCTCAGTCTATGTGGAAAACATCTTGATCTATAAAGAGCCCTATGTAGAATCCTTGTGAGGAAGAAGGTCTTTCCTAAGATACTGAGTTTAGCGAAAAACAGGTAACCCAGACACAGGAAACCATTTAGAACACCAAATAGACAAGACTAGGAAAAGTAACTCCCCAAGCCATATAATAGCTTAGACATTAGACGTACAGAGTAGAGGGTAAATATCGAATGTTGCAAGAGAGAAACACAACTCAAATAGGAAGACAGACCTATAATAATAACAGGCAATTTCACAATAGAAACTTTTACATTTAGGAAGGCTGGGACGATGTCTCTAAAACCCTAAAATGTACTAACTATCAATGTAGATTACTACATCCAGCAAAGTTATTGATCATAATGGAAAGAAATAAAAAACTTTCCATGATATAAAATAACTAACAAACTAAAGGAATTTATGACCACAAGGCCAGCACTACAAAAGATACTTGAAAGAATCATTTTGAAGAGAAGTCCATGAGTCCACAAGAAAGAATAAACTATGACAGAACAGTAGTTTAGCAAATGATTAACAGGAAGGCACTACAAAAGAGTAATTGACAGGGTTTATTGCATATCTTAGAAATGATTGAATATTAATGGGCTTAATTCTACAATCCAAACCTACAAGCTAGTAGATTGGATTAGAAGCCAGGAGCCATTTACTTGTTGCCTCCAGGAAACATACCTCATTATTAAAATATGCAATTTTAGGATGAAAAGATGAAAAAAGATATTCCAGTCATAATGAGCTAGAAAGAAACTCAGTGTCACTGCTCCAGGAACTGACAAAATGTACTCCAAAGAGTAATTAGTCAGAGAGGTAAAGATAGTTATTTCACACTGATTAAGGAAAAAATCCATCAGAGATATTACAATCCTAAACACAAATGTGCCAAACACTGGTGCAGCAATCTTACAAAACAAACACTCTGACTTAAAGACATTAGTTTAATTCCAATAAAATAATCACGGCTGACTTCAAGACCAATGGCTGAAACATGCCATTCAGACAAGAGTGAAAGCAAGAACCATGTGACTTAAATGACGTCACAGATCAAAGGCACCTAAAAAACATCTGCAGTGTATTCCATCTAAACACTGCAGCATAGACATTCTTTTCAGAAACCTCTGGAATCCTTCCCCAAACCAACTGTGCAACATGACACAAAGCAATTCTTACCAAATGCAGGAAAACTGAAATAATTTATTGAACTATATCTACCCACAATGGAATCAAACTGGAAATCAATGGCAAAAGAAACTGCATAACATGCACAAAGTAATGGAGATTGAAAATCATAATATTGGTTAACGAATTAGTCATTGATGAAATAACAAAGGAACTTAAAAATTCTTGGAATAGAATGAAAATCAAAGCAGAACATATTGAAATCTACAGGATATGATGAAAGCAGACCTAAGAAGGAAGTTTACTACTCCAAGTGCCTACATTTAAAAGAAAGTCACAGCTATCACAGATAGATAAGTGATGATGCACATTAGGGTATTGGAAAACAAGATAAGCCAAACCCCAAAGCAGCAGATGAAAATAAATGATGAAGATCAGGATCGAAATTAGTGGAATAAAAATGAGAAAATACATAGAAGCAAAGAAACTAATACTCAGTTTTTTAAAAAGGAATATGTGGTATTGACATATCCTTAGCTAAACTAAACAAAAGGAGAGAAGGCCGAGATCAGTAAAACTAGAGATGGAATGCAAAGCATTCCAACAGATAACAATGAAATTCAGAAGCTCATAAATATATTCCTCTAAATTGGGAAAAATAAAAATATATGAATTTCTAGGTATATACATCTAACAGAATTAAACTAAGATGCAATCTAAAACTTAAAAGGATTTTAAGCAAGAAATGAAATTTGTCATAAAAAATCTCCCAACTAAAAAAAGTCCAGCTCCAGTTGGATTGATGATTAAGTCCTACACTAAGAGACATCTTCAATGCATCCTCTCTACATAGGATGAATGCATCTTTCAACTCTCACCAAAGATGTTTCTTTATGAGAGAGATGGTGATCAACACAGAAAGGCGCAGTTATCCAATGTGCAGAGAACGAGAAGCCTCAGGTGTTTATCCCTGAGTAGGACACTTATTTCCAACATCTGCCTCCCAAAGTTCAGGAATCATTGCAGAATAGGAGGTGGAAAGATTGTAAGAGCCACTGAGGGCAGATGACCACAAGGAAACAGAGTCTTCCAGACAGATGGTCATTTATTCACATGAACTCACAGCCATGACAGCATGTACAAGTCCTATGTAGCAAAAACCAAACAAAAATCCCAGCATAGACATGGGGAAATGGCTAAGAAATCCCAACCCAACCTAAGGAATTTTGGTAACTGATGGTTACTGGAAAGGAGAAAGACTGTCTTACAGGGATGGAACTCTTCATGGGCTGAGTGAATGAACCCACGCAGAAGGATGTTTAGGGACACAAATCAGACTCTATAGGCCAAATATATGTTAGAGAGTATATTAAATTGGGCAGTGGGGGGAGAGGACAGAAATACCATAAACCTGTATTGTATGAAAATCATTAAATTTTAATTAAACAAAAAAGAACCAACACTAATGCCTCTCAAAGTACTCCATAAAATACCAAGGGAAGGAATGTTGACAAATTCTTCATGAAGCCGATGTCACTTTGCCATCAAAGTCAGATAAATACACCACAAAAGAGAAAAATCATAAGTCAATCTCCTTGATGAATACAGATGCCAAAATTATCAACAGACTTTTCATACACTGAATTCAAGAACAGGTAAAAAAGATCATTCATCATGATCAAATTAGCTTCATTCTAGAAACATAGGTGTGTCTATAAACATAATATATTACAATGTCTCAAGAACAAAAATTATGTAATCTTCTCAACAGATGTACAGATGTAGAAAAAGCTTTTCTTTTTTTTTCTTTTTTTTTTGGTCTTTTGGAGACAGGGTCTCCCTGTAGCCCCAGCTGTCCTGGAACTCACTCTGTAGACCAGGCTGGCCTTGAACTCACAAAGATCCGCCTGCCTCTGCCTCCCAAGTGCCAGGATTAAAGGCGTGTACCACCACGCCCAGCAAGCAAAAGATTTTCAACAAAATCTAACATGCCTTTATGCTAAAAATCTTGAGGAAACTAAGAATAAAAGGAACATTTCTCAACATAATAAAAACTATATATAAGAAACCTATAGCCAATGGTATATTAAATGGGTAAAACACAGAGCATTTACACTAAAATCAGGAAGAAGACAAAAGTGCCCACACGTTCTACTTTTATTCAATGTAGTACTTGAATCTTAGCTTGAGCAATAAGACAACAGAAGGAATTAAAGTGTACACAAATAAGAAATGAAAAAGTCCAGCCAGGCATGGTGGCACACACCTTTAATCCCAGCACTTGGGAGGCAGAGGCAGGTGGATTTCTGTGAGTTCAAGGCCAGCCTGGTCTACAGAGAGAGCTCCGGGACAGCTGGGACTAAAGGGACACCCTGTCTCAAAAATACAAAAAAAGTCCAAGTATCCTTATACACAGATGATGTGATTGAATATATAAGAGGTCCTCAGGACTCTACCTGAAAAGTCTTAGAGCTGATAAATTCTTTCAGCAATGTTCCAGGAAACAGCAGAATACAAAACCAGCAGTCTTCCTAAAATCAATAACAAATATGACAAGAAGTAGGAAAATATTCTCATTCACAGCTTCCTAAGGGAAAAGAAACCTAACCAAGGAAGTGAATCACCATTATAATGAAAACATCAAAACACTGAAGAAAGGAATCGAGACACTAAAATATGGAAGGACTTATTTTTATGGGCTCTAAGAATGGACATTTTGAAAATAATTCTTACCAAAAGTAAGCTAAAGGTTCAAAAAAACCCTTATCAAAATTTCAATGCTATTCTTTTTTAATAAAATATCTTTATTAGTGTTTTGTGTGTTTCATACATCATTTCTCAGTATAATTTAGACACTCCCTTTTCCATCTCCATCCCCCCCAGTTCATGCATTCTGCCATACATGTCTTGCATCTTTTTTTTTCAGTCTTTTTAGAGTTTTTCTCTGCAGAGATTTATTGTTTGGGCAGAAGTTAACTGTTTCAGTCAGTTCTTTGATCCAGTCCTTTTGTCACTGCTGTTCCCTTCCATTTGTATTGCTCCAAAGTGTGCCTATATATGCCACATACTGTGCTGGATAGCTTTAGTGTCAACTTGACACACCTGGGTTGAGGGAGCCTCAATTGGGGAATTGGCTCTGGCCACATCTGTGGAGTATTGTCTTGATGGTCGAGCAATGTGGGAGGGCCCAGTCCACTATGGGTGGTGCCACCCTGGGCAGGTTGTTGTGTACTGTATAAGCTGTCAGGCTGGGCATGGGCCAGGGGAGCAAGTCAGTGAACAGCATTTCTCCATGGCTTGTGCTTCAGCTACTGCCTTCAGGTTCCTGCCCTGAGATCCTACCTTGGGCTCCTTAAGTGATGAACTGTGACCCAGGAGATGTAAGCTGAATAAACCCTTTCCTCCCCAAGTTGGTGTCGGTCAGAGTGCTTTGTCACAGCAATGGAAGACAAACTACAACACATACCAAAATTGTGACCTCTGAAAGTAAACTGTATGCTAATTCCACATATGTTTAGGAGTTCACATTTTTCCCTTTAATTTTTTATTACCTAATATATGAATACATACCCTCTGTACATATACCACAATTACAAAGTCTGACAATAAGTGGTCAGTTAATTCTAGAGCCCATTAAGTGATTCACATTATAACAGCATAGTTGCCTTCAAATAAAAAGAAATATAACATTAACTTTGCTCAGCTTGCTTTTCTTTTTTTTTTTTTCAGCTTGCTTTTCAACTAAGGATTTGGTATTAGCATTGACAAATGAGGGGTACCATTTGTCGTTTGTTTTTTTGGGACTGTGTTACTTCACTTAGCATAATAGCCTCAAGTTCCATCCATTTACTTGCAAAGTTCATGATGTCATCTTTCTTTACTGCTACATAGAATTCCATTGTGTAGATGTGCCACATTTTCTCTATCCACTTGTTTGTTGAGGGTCACTTGGGTTGCTTCCAGCTCTTCACTATTGTGAAGAGAGTTGCAATAAACATAGATGGACATGTATCTCTGTGATCAGATGAGTCATGTGGGTGTATATACCCAGGAGTGGTATGACTGGGTCAGGAGGTCTTTACAGAAATATACAAATACTAAAATTCATATGAAAGATCAAAAGACCTTGGATAAGTTAAAGCAATTTTTTTTTCTTCAGAAATCAGTGATTGCCTACAATTACCACCAGGTGGCACACATTTACCTTAACATTGGGACAATCCAGACTTTATACCTCTGCTCTCTGAGTATGCCAATCCTCCTCTCCTTGGTTCTGATATAATCTACAAAGGCTGGAGGGAGCATATATTTGTCTTTCTTTTAGGGACTGTCTGGGAGGAATCAATCTGGCCTCTGTTCTGACAAATAGCCCTCTTCCATACACACTCCTCTGTGCTCTCTCCATTTCAACTTTATCTATCTAGTTTTCTAGCTAGCTAGCTATTGATAGGTCTATCTAACATCAATCAGTTCCCACTTACATTTGTTGTGAAAGCAATTTTTAGTAAAAACAATAATCATGGAGTTTGGGATAGTGGTGCACAAATTTAATCCCAGCTCCTTGGTATAGAGATAGGTGGATCTCTGTGAATTCATGGCCATCCTGATTTACATAGAGAGTTCCAGGCCAGCCAGGGATATATAATGAGACTCTTGTCATAAAAGCAGAACAATATTGGAGATGCCTCCACATCCTATTTCAGGTTATATTATATAATCCTAGTAACAAAATTGATGGTCAGGTCACAAACACAGACATGCAGATCAATAAAATAGAACAATGGACACAGATACAAAGCTATTTCCACATTGTTTTTGATAAAGATTCCAAAAATTACATTGGAGAAAAGATCACCTCTTGAAGACAGAGTTAGGAACTTGCATAGCCAAATACAGAAGAATGAAATTGTATTCCTATATCTCATCCTGCATAAAAATCAACTCCAATGGATCAAACATTTAAATGTATGATCTGAACCACTGAAATAATTAGAAGAAACAGTTGGCAAAAACATTCCAAAATAGGCATGGGTAAAAATGTTCTGAAATGGATGCTAGTCACTTATGAAACAATTTACAAATAAGCTTTCATATAAAGCTGCTGCATCACAAAGTGAAAAATCAAGTGAAGCAACAGCCTATAGAGGAAGAAAATGGTTTGGAAGCCATACATTTGAGAGACAAAATCTGCATCACACCAAGAACTCCAATAAGCTTACAAGGAATCAAGCAATTTGGTGACTACATGAGCAATGAAATGGACAGTCTCAAAGATGAAGTACAAATGGCCTCATGAAAAAATTTCATTACTGTCAGAGAAATGAAAATTCAGAGTCATTGAGAACCCAATATGGTTGAATGACAGTCCTTAAAAAATAAATAATAAATGCTGATGACGAGGTGGATAAAAAGATTTATAAGATTATATATGCATATTTATATCTGTATGGCTTATGTGTGGGTGCTCATGAAAGCCAGAGAAGATGATCCATCTGCTGGAACTGGAATTACAGGCAGGTGTGAGCCCACAACGTGGGAGCTGGTAACTGAATGCCAGTCCTTTGGGGAGCAGTAAGGACGTTTAGCTGCTGAACCATCTTTCCAGGCTCCCACAAAGAACTCTTATATATTGCTATTAAAATGCAAAGTAGCCCAGCCACTATTGAAATCAATATGGAGGTTCATTGAAAAGTCTAAAAATAAGTCTGCCTTGCTACAGACATCAAACAAGTAGGATCCTCTTTGGATCCTGCTTGTAACAACTATTTATAATGAGTCATAATGAAACTTACCTTCTAGGTATTGCAAAGTTTTAATATGAGAGATTTTCTTATTTCCTCCCCTTCATAGAACAAGGAGGAACATGATGATAATGAGGTCGTTCTCTAACTGTAAATTGGAGCCAACTGTTATAGAGGTAATCTCTTATAAAACTGGTAAAACTGCCTTCTTTAATTGACTAATAGACATAGGAACTGTGAAAAGGATTATTCTCTATTCAGAACCAAATATAATACTAAAGTTTCCTTAAGCTATGCACTTAATCAAAATATATTAATACAGGAGAGCTCTGATATCAGTAATGGATTATTCTACCAAGGAGATGTTGGCCAGGGGATCCAAGCACCCCCCCCCCCCCAAAAGGTAAAGGCTTCTTGCCTGTAAACTGAGATACCTGCAAGAAGAGAGGCAATAAGGTCCTGCTGTCAAAGACCTGACGCTAACATGGGAAAGATGTATTGAGACCGCACTTGCAAGTGTACAGATGATCTCTGGAATACCAGAGAGTGTTACCAAAGGCCACTAAACCAATAAAGCAAATACAGGTCTATTTGAGCCAAGCAAGACTCCTCTGTCAGCACCAGCTACACCTCACCTGCCTGGAAATACTGTGCAGCATTGGCAGCCATATACCTGTATATACCAAATCTAATTGGCTATTAGCTCTCTCCTTGGAGGAATAACCCATGGCTGATGCCACAAGCTTACATCCTCTAGTGGTTAGGAGATGTTATAAGCCATAGTAAGACCCTGGCATATTTTACAGAAAAAACGTAATTCATGGATTAACATACCATCCAAACATCTGTGTCTATACCAAAGTAACCTACCATAACAATTAGTACTGTTTAAATACCTATATATCTAATTGCTTGTGCTTCATTAGTAGGATTGAAAGTTATTCCTGGACAAACTGTCAGCCCATGAAGGGAAACATCCAGAACTGATCAGAGTCCAAAATGATATCTCCAGACAAAGTAGGCTGTTTTGCTTCTCATCCACTTGTGCCCCTTTCCTAAGCCTAGGAACAATCTGTAGAAGAGGGGCTGTGGTAGAATGTAAGGGCTGCGATTGGGGTGAATGGTGAAACTACAGCAATATAGACTGGACACTTTTGATTTGATCAACTTGATTGAACATACAAGCCCCCTCCCTCCAGCCAGTTGGTGGGACCCTTGGGCTGTGTGGGTTTGGGCACAACTGCTTGCAAATTGGTTTTACATGAAGGATGCTTGAACTCATAAATTCTTACTTATTCTTAAAAAATGAAAAAAAATAAAGAAGTAATAGAAAAAAAAACAATGCCTCCACTCCAAATAAATCACAGTCAAAATAAAAGCTCAAGATGACATAAAAAATAAAAATATGTCTGCCATATGGGCCAGCAACACCATTCCTGATTATTTATCCTAAGGACGCTAAGTCGACACATCTCATAGGTACTTGTACATCAGTGCTTATTGCAGCATTTTCATAACTGTCATGAAACTATCAACAGAGGAAAGGAGAGAGAATATGGTACATATACACAATGAAAAATTAATTGAAACTTTTCCATCTGTAAAGAAGAATAAAGTTACTTCTTTTGTAAGAAAATGGCCCGACTGGAGATAAACACTTTAATTGAGTCAAGTCAGTTTCAGAATGATAAATGCTACCTGTGTTCTCTCATTTGTAGTTGTAATATTGTATACAGATATATACAATTACATATGTATCAGTGACATAAAAATAGAAGGAAAATTATCTAGGGGATAAAGGGCCCAATGGGAGGGAAAGGAATGAGCAAGGTGGAAGAGAGGGAAGATGGGGATTATTTCAAAGTATTTTATAGAAATATCCTTATATAACCAAGTACCATGTACAATGGATGGATATGCACAAATGAAAAAATAAATAAGTAAACAAAGTTGAAATAAAACAACTTGAAGGGGGTCTTAGGCTCATAGGTAAGGGAATAATGTTGTTAGAAATAAAGTTGAAGAAGGGGCCCACCCCACTGAGAGCTTGGTTCTTCAGTGACACTGAGGAGGTAGTCAGCTGCCTCCCTGTTTCTGCAGCAGGTCTGGGAGCTACAGTCTTCGGGGACACTGAGACAGCAGCCAGGTTGCTGGTGCAGGGGCTAAATCATGCCCCCCACCCCCCAGCAAACTAAAGGAATAGGCCTGAATTGCAAGGAAGAAACACCTGAATTTCACATCAGATTACAAACAAAACAAATCAAAGCCAGATGCCAAAAGCACAAAGAGAAATCAATTGAAGGGAAGCAATTTGCATCTCTCAATATTAACCCTAAATATTAATGGTCTAAACTCCCCAATCAAGAGACACAGACTGGGAGAATGGATTAAGAAACTGAATCCATCTTTCTGCTGTATACAATAAACACACCTCACCTTCAAGGACAGACACCATCTTAAGGTAAAAGGATGGAAAAATATTTCAAGAAAATGGCACCAAAAAGCAAGCAAGAGTTGCTATTTTAATATCAGACAAAAAACAGATTTAAAAGCAAAACTAATGAGAAGAGATGAAGAGGCTCACTACATCCTTATCAAAGGATCAATCAACCATGAAGATCTCACAGCCATAAATATATATGCACCAAATACTGGAGCATCACAATTTATTAACACAATCCTGAAGGACTTCAAGACACAGATCAATCTCAGCACATTAATAGTGAGAGACTTCAATTCCCCACTGAACCCATTGGACAGGTCAACTGGAAAAAGAATAAACAGGGAGACATCTGAGCTGAACAAAGGATACATCAAGTGGACCTAACAGACATGTACTGAATAGTCCACCCAAACACCAAAGAATATACTTTCTACTCACCATCCCATGGAACATTCTCCAAAATTGACCATATACTGGAACACAGAGCAAACCTCAGCAAATAGAAAAAAAAAAACTGAAATAATTCCATGCATCTTTTCAGATCACAGTGCAATTAAGCTTAATATCAACACCAGAAAGAGCCCTACAAGCTACAAGAACACATGGAGACTAAACAACACACTACTGAATAACAAATGGGTCAAAGGAGAAATAAAGAAATAAAAGCATTCCTGGCGATAAATGAAAGGGATGACACAACACAGCAAAACCTATGGGACACATTAAAAGTAGTCCTGAGAGGGAAATTCATAGCCCTAAGTGTCTACATTAAGAAAACAGAAAGAGCACAAATAAATGACTTAACATTGCAACTAAAAGCACTTGAGAGGCAGCAAAAAATGAACCCTAAACCAGCCAGACATGAAATAATAACTAAAGTCAGAGCAGAAATCAATGAAATCGAAACAAAGAGAAAAATACAAAAAAAAATCAATGAATACAAGAGCTGGTTCTTTGAAAGGATAAACATGATAGATAGACCTCTAGCCCAACTGACTAAAAGAAGGAAAGAGCAACTCCAAGTCAACCAAATTAGAGATGAAAAGGGACACATAACAACAGATACTGAAAAGATTCAGACAATCTTATGGGAATACTTAAAAAACCTATACTCTACTAAATTTGAAAACCTAAGAGAAATGGATGAATATCTGATATCATGGAATCCACCAAGACTTAACCAGGAAGAGATCAACAACTTAAATAGACCCACAATAAAGAAGGAAATTGAAACTGTAATTAAAAAAATCCCTCCCAACTAAAAAAAGCCCAGGTCCAGATGGATTCATGGCAGAATTCTATAAGACATTTAAAGAAGACCTACAGCCACTACTACTCAAATTATTCAAGAGGATAGAAACAGAAGGAAATCTCCCAAATTGCTTCTGTGAAGCCAACATCACTCTAATACCAAAACTAGGCAAAAATACAACCAAACAAAAAACTATAGACACATTTCACTAATGAACATGATGCAAAAATTCTCAAGATAATACTTGCAAACTGCATACAGGCACATATCAAAAAGATCATGCACCATGACCAAGCTGGATTCATACCAGAGATGCGGGGATGGTTCAACATATGTAAATAAATAAATGCCAAAAAGCACATCAACGGACTAAAAGACAAAAACCACATGGTCATCTCAATCAATCTGGAAAAGGCCTTCAACAAAATTCAGCATGACTTCATGTTTAAAGTCCTGGAGGGACTTGGCTGGAGGGAACATTTCTCAACACAAATAAAGCCATGTAAACCCACAGCCAGCATTATCCTAAATGGGGAAAAACTAGAAACATTCCCCTTAAAGTCAGGAACCTGGCAAGGCTGCCCCCTATCCCCACTCCTCTTCAATAAAGTGCTTGAAATGCTTGCAAGAGCAATAAGACAAGAAAAGGAAATCAGAGGAATACTAATTGGACAAGAGGAAGTCAAACTATCCCTTTTTGCTGATGACATGATAGTTTACCTAAGGGACACCAAAAACTCCACCAGAAAACTTCTAGAAACCATCAAAAGCTTCAGTAAAGTGGCAGGATACAAAATTAACTTAGAGAAATCAGTAGCATTTCTTTATGCCAACAACAAGCAATTGGAGAAGTAATACAAGGAGACTTTCCCACTCACAGTAGCCTCCAAAAAATAATCTAGGAACAAACATGACCAAACACACCAAAAATCTCTACAAAGAAAATATCAAATCCCTCAAGAAGGTGATTGAGGAAGATACTAGAAGATGGAAAACCTTCCCATACTCATGGATTGGAAGAATCAATACAGTAAAAATGACCATCCTACCCAAAGTAATATACAGATTCAATGCAATCCCACTTAGAATCCCCATAAGCTTCTTCACAGACCTAGAAAAAAAAATCCTGGGGCTGCAGACATGGGTGCACAAACCTACATGCAGACAGTAAATTCATATACACAAATAAATAAAATTTAAAAAAAGAGATCAACAATTTCATTTAAAAAAAGAAAAAAAATCCTAAAGTTCATATGGAGAAATAAAAGACCCTGGATAGCCAAAGCAACCCTGAGGGGGGTGTGGGATTGCCATACCGGTCTTTAAACTATATTACAGGGCTATAGTCACAAAACAGCCTGGTATTGGCTCAAAAACTGGCCTGTAGATTAATGGAACAAAATTGAGGATCCAAACCTGAGCATATCCAATTTTAGCCACCTCATATTCGACAAAGGGGCCAAAAAGACACAATGGAGGAAAGACAGCATCTTCAGCAAATGGTGTTGACAAAACTGTATTACCCCTATAGAGGAATAAAACTAAACCCCTACCTCTTGCCATGTACAAAAATTATCTCTAAATGGATCAAAACCTCAATGTGAAACCCCAAACTCTGAAAATGGTAGAAGAAAATGTTGATAGTAACCTACAAGACATAGGTGTAGGAAAAAACTTTCTAAATTAGACAGCAGCTGCACAAACAATAAAATCAACAATTGAAAAATGGGACCTTATTAAACTCAAGAACTTTTGTACAGCCAAAGAAACAATCAATAAAGTGAAGAGAAAACCCAGAGTGGGGGGAAACCTTAACCAGTGATATATCTGACAGATCATAAACATCCAAAGTGTATAAACTACTCAATAAACAAAGGAGGAAGAAAACAAACTACCTACTCAAAAGATGGAGTAAAGAGCTGAACAGAGACTTCGCAAATGATGAAGTGAAGATGGCTGAGAACCATCTTAAAAAGTGTTCAATATTGCTAATAATTAAGGAAATGCAAATTAAAACCACCTTAAGATTTCATCTTACTCCAGTAAGACTAGCTATTATCCAGAAAACAAAGGATACCAAATGCTGGAGGGGTTGTGGGGAAAGAGGAACACTCATCCACTGCGGGTGGGAATGCAAATTTGTGCAATCCCTATGGAAAGCAGTGTGGAGAACTCTCGAGAAACTGAAAATGAGCCTACCACCTGACCCAGTCATACCACTCCTGGGTATATACCCACAAGACTCATTCTATTGCAGAGATACATGCACATCCGTGTAACTGCAGTTCTGTTCACAGTAGCAAAGAGCTGGAAGCAACCCAAATGTCCCTCAACTGAGGAGTGAATAGAGAAAGTGTGGTACATCTACACAATGGAATTTTATGCAGCAGTAAAGAAAGATGACATCATAAACTTTGCAGGTAAATGGATGGAACTTGAAGCCATTATGCTAAGTGAAGTAACACAGTCCCAGAAAAACAAATGACGGGATGGTATCCCTCATTTGTGTATGCTAACTCCAAATCTCTAATTGAAAGGCAAGCTGAGCAAAGTTAATGTTTTATTTCTTTTTATCTGAAGGCAACTATGCTGTTATAATTTGAATTCCTTAATGGGCTCTAGAATTAACTGACCACTTATTTTCAGACTTTGTAATTGTGGTATATGTATGGAGGGTATGTATTCATATAGTAGAGTAATATAAAATTAAAGGGAAAAGTGTGAACTCCTAGGAAAAAGAGAATAAGTTTAAATTGGAGCAGGTGATATCAAATATTGATAAAAAATTAAGAGAATATGTAAGAATATTAACTTTGTAAAAAATAATTAAAGTCAAGTAAATTAATCTTTGGCATTAATTATTTTATATTTTGAACTTATCCCGTGAACAAACATTGTTTAAGCCTCCCCCTCCTCTCTCTCTTTTAATGACAGGATCTACAAGGATCTGATCTGAAGATGTGCTATATGACAATTTCATCACTGTGCAAACATTGTAAGAGTGTTCCCATGCTTATGACTGTACCACATCGCAAGGCAATATAATCACAGTGGGTCACTGTTGATCAACATGTTGTTAGGCAACCCATAACTATTATTTAGGTTGAAAACAAAATGTTTTCTCAATCTAAAATACATAGGATGAACTTTATAGGTGAAACTATTTAATGTAAATCTGACATAAAGGAGATGCTCAATATGTTTTCTGAATGAAACAATATTAAATTGATTCTTACCACTAATCTGAATGTCAATTCAGGCATTTTGGGTAAAATAAGCTATTAAGACTTGAAACTAATTTTTTTAATATTTAATTCCAGAACACATCTTGGGATTTTCAACTTAATAGTAAATTTGCATGCAGATGAAAAGAAATATAACTTTATATTCCTAAATTTCATAGCAAGTTGATATATATTTTAATGTACTTAAAAAAAGAGAATAATTCTTTCTCACAGATATTTGAACTGAGGAAATTAGAAACACATACTTTAAGCTATGTGTATAGAGATATCAGTCAATGTGGTATTATCTTTACTAACAAATTACCCACTTTAACTTACATATAAGAGTTTGGTGCTAGGATCCACAAATGAGGAGTAACATATACCATTTATTTTGCTGAGACTGTTACTTCACTTAGCATAACAGCTTCTAATTCTATCAATTTACCTGTAAATTTCATGATGTCATTTTTTTTTACCACCACCCAGAACTCCATTGTTGAAATGTACCACATTTTCATTAGCTACATATTAATTGAGAGACACTTGGGTTGTTTCCAGCTTTTCCACTATTGTGAAAAGAGCTGCAATAAACATGGTTGTGCACATTTCTCTGCTGTAGGATGAATCCTGTATACCCAGGAATGGTATGACTGGATAAAATTGTAGGTTTAATTATAGTCTTTTAAGAATTCTCTACACTGCTTTCCATAGGGGTTGCATGAGTTTGCAATCCCACCAGCAGTGAATGAGTGTTCCCTTTCTCCAAGACTTGAAATTATTAATGAACACAATTAAATGTTTTATAAGAGTTTTATTGTTACCTTGACACTGAGGATGAAGAGGATAGAGCATTGGGGTTACATAGGGATTCAGTGTCTAAAAATAAAGAAAAAGAAAAGGAAAAAGAATTTTTGTTTCATAGTGCAATACATCAAAGAGCTGTTTGATATTTGACAAATTTAGAAGCCATTCGTGTAATTAAAATTGAGTAATTGATGAAAGAAAAAATACCTGTGCATTAATAGGCTTCTTTCTTATGAAAGCTTTTCTGAAGGTTTTGTTATTAATTAAACATATCAACCTTTGTCTCCAATGGTATTGGTCCAAAAGCTTAATGAAATGTATATGTAGGTTTCATAAGAATGAAATACTACCCAGAGAGAAAATAAATGAATGAATAAGTATGTTTTTAAAAACTGTAAATCTAAGCTTTCAGTGTAGTCAAGCATATTAGCCTTCCTTTTAATTTTGGGGTATGTTGTGAATCAGAGACAAAGATTTTATTTTAATTTTGGAGATACTTTTTTTGTATATTTTATTGAATTTTTATATTTTTATATATAAATATATTTATATTTCATATAAAATTTCTTAATCATCTTTATACCCTATCCCTATCTGCACCATTGCAAAGTACCCCTCCCCAGTGCATTTCATGGATTCTATAATCTACATTAATGCCTCTCAAGTCAAATTAGTGTCCTCAGATGTCCCTCAGTGAAAATTCATCAACTGGTCTACCTAGCGTCACTTCTTATGGAAGAGAAGTCTACATAGCAGTAAGCAGCTGCCAATAGTTCTACAGCTAAGACTGGGGCCTGCTGCCCATTTCCCTAGTTCTAGGTTGGAGTTTTGTCTTTGCATGGGTCTTATGCATGCTGACACCATTATTGAAGATAATGTGCAAGGTCCCAGGAACCCAAAAGTCTCTTTCTATATGGGAATGTACCTCCTCCCCTGGCTCTTACAATCTTTCCACTCCCTCTTCTGCAATTTTCCCTGAGCCTTGGGTAGATGGACTTTAATACAGGAGTCCTATCCAAGGGCCTATATTCTACAGACTCCTATTATCTTTTGTTGGCCATTTGTGTTCGTTGTGCTCTGTTGTTTGAGGGGGCTTTATTGATGAGAGTTCAGAGATGCATGAGTGTTCTCTCTACCACTTCCTCCACTATGTTCCATTAGCCTCAGTTGTAGAGGTTCCATTGTAGATGTGTCACTTAGGGTTGGACATTTCACAGACACTTATTCTCTTCGTGTGACCAGTTGTGGAACTTTGTAGTTATCTCTGACTGTTCCAGAATAAGCTTCTTTGATGAGAAGTGACTTGTATACCTATCTGTAAATATAAGGAGCCATATTTAACATATAGTAAGAAATAACATTTGTCTAGGGATGTGACAGTCTTATGGTTTTCTCTAAGATCTGTGATCACTCCAGCAATGTCTATTTGGCTATGCTTACAGTATCACACATGAATTCCCTCCCATTGAGTGGTCTTTAAGTCCCAATATAAAAATGCCACTATTGCCCCAATGTGTTTTTCTGTGCCAGTTATCGTTGTGGTTATTAGGCCTTAAAGCTGGGCTTAGATCTCTATTCATGTTCTACCTTAGCACCTTGCATAGTGTCCTCCAAAACTATAAGAGCTAGCCTTGAAGGAGGTGGCTTCCAGTTCATCTGCAGCTCCATTGTTCCAGGTCCCATGTCTGAAGTATATCCTGTCTTCAGGAATGTCTTATCATTCTAGTTCTGGGAGGCAATCAAGGGCTGTGGCAACAGTCTGTGCAATTTTGGGTAATCTTGGACTACCCCGGCCAACAACTCAAAGGGAGATTTCTCCTGTCTAGAGCATTTTTGTTTTAGATAGCCTTCAACTACACATATGCACATATGTAGAAATAGTGTATGTGGAGTTTTTCAGTAGGTTTTTGAACATATTTCCCTCTAGTTCTTCATACCAGCTAAGCATTATTTATCTTTCTCTCTCCCTGTCTAACCCTCCCTCTTCTTTCCCCAGTTAAAGTGCCCACATATTCCCATTTCACCTTTGATAATGCCTGTCTCCTATTGTCCTTCCTCTCTGGAGCCTCTTCTTCCTCTTTACTATCATGGCTCCATGTATAACCATCCTTCTCCCCCTCCCATTTAAATGCCACAATTTTACATATCTCTCCTCCTCCCCCAGTATCACTGGTTTCCTACTGTCCCTTTGGCTCAGGCTCTGTCTTACCTTTTATCTCTGGTTCCTTTCAATTTTCCTGGCTCCTGAAGTTACATCAGGATATATACTCATAAGAATTTGGTGCTAAGATCTACTAATGAGAGAGAACATACTTTGTTTGCTTTCTGAGTCTATGTTGCTTCACTTAGTATAACAGTTTTTAATGTAGGTTTTGTTCATTGTATTATATTTTTTATTTAATTCTACAAATACTTTTCTTTCTTTCTTAATTTCTTCTTTGACCCATTAATCCTTCAGGAGTGTGTTGCTTAATCTGTATGAGTTTGTGTAGTTCTTATCATTTATTTCATACAAGAATGCATAGAACTATGTCTTTTTTTTTGTTTATTTTGTGCTGCAGTATGTGTCAGTTTTGGAGAAAGTTTCATGTGGAAAGCATTCTTTGGTGCTTGGGTGGAATATTTGGCAGATGTTGGTTAAGTTCGTTTGATGATGTATGTTATAATTTAATTCAGATGTCTTTCTGTTTATTCTTTTCCAGTTGATCTGTCTATTTGACATAGTGGGGTACTGATGTCACTTAATATTAATGAGTTGGGGTTAATCTGTGTTTTAAAGTCTTGTAGTACTTTTTTTTAAATGAAATTGAGTGCACCACAGTTTGGTGCCTATATGTTAATGATTATAATATCTTCTTGGTCAATTTTTTCTTTGATCAGAATGAAGTGACCCTCATTTTTGCTTCTGATTCGTTTTAGTTTGAATTCTATTTTGTCATATTTTAGAATTGCAACTCCTGCTTGTTTCTTAATGCCATTTTCTTTTTTTTTTTTTTTTTTTTTTTTGTTTAAATATTTTATTTTTTTTTTTTTTTTTAATTAGGTTTATTGATGCTTTGTGCATTTCATACATTTTTCCAATTCAGTTCAGGCTTATTTCCCTTTCCCTCCCCCATTTTCTTGGAATATATATTTTTTCCATCCTTTCACCTTAAGGTAGTGCCTCTTTTGGAAGGTGAGATGGGTTTCTTGCAGATAATGAATATATGGATTTTGTTTCTTTTTTTTTTAAGTTTAATTTTTATTGATGGTTTGTGCATTTCGTACATCATTTTCCAATTCAGATCAGGCATATTTCCCTTTCCCTTCCCCCCCACCCCCACCCCATCCCAGATCATGTATTCTGCCATAACTGTCCTGCATCTTTCAGGTTTTTTTTTTTTCATTTTTTAGCTATAAGTGATAATCCATGAGTATAAGCATCCTTCGTGCAAAACCAATCTACAGACTGTTGTGCCCAAACCCCCACAGTCCCACCATTCAGTGGGGGGTGACAGGTTGTTTGTTCAATCAAGTTGATCAAAGGAGTGTCCAGACTACATCGCTGTAGTTTCACCGTTCACCCCAATCGCAGCCTTTACATTCTACCATGCCCCCTCTTCCGCAGATTGTTCCCTAGGCTAGGATTTTGTTTCTTTATCCATTCAACTATCCTATGTCTTTTTGACTGGGGATTTCAGTCCATTGATAGAGTTATTATTGAAAGATGTATATTAATTGTCATAATTTTAATTCGTCATGGCATTCTTAGTTTAAATTTGTGTTTCCACAATTATAGTTTCATTTAGGTTCTTTCTGTTGCCCCTTGGGTAGTTTCTTTCTTCCACTCTTTGTATTGCTTCAAGTTTTCTCTGAAGGGCTGGTTTTGTGGACATTGTGGACATGAATTTTTCAGTCTGTTCATGTTGTGGAAGCTTTTTCTTTCCCCTTCAACTATAATAGACATTTTTCCTGGGTAGTGTATTCTGGGTTGGCCTCTATGGCCATTTAGAACTGGGAGTATTTTGATCCAGGTTCTTCTCTCTTTCATAGTTTATATTGAAAAGTCAGCTGTAATTCTGTTGGACTTCCCTTTATACATGACTTGTTTTTCTTTCGCAGCTTTCAATATTATCTCTTTGTTCTGTACATTTAGTGTTCTTACCATGATATGCTTTGTGAGTTTCTTTTCTGGTCCTGCCTATTTGGTGTTCTGTTTGCTTCTTGTATTTGTATGCGCATGTGTTTCCTTAATTTTGGAAAATCTTCTTTTACAATCCTGTTGAAGATCTAGTCAATCCCATTAATCTGACATTATTCTCCTTCTTCTATGTCTATGATGCATAAATTTGGTCTTTTCATGGTGTCCCACATTTCTTGCATATTCAATTTCTGTCTGTTTTTGATTTTTTAATAATCTTTGCTTTAGTGGTCTAGTTCTTCAACTTTATTCCCTTCATGATGTAAACCCATCCTTCACTCTCTCTTGGATCATACTAGCCTATCTGATTAAAATGGCTAGAAACACTGCAGTAACATCCATTGCTGGGTTATGGGTCATAGTTTGGATATCATCAATCAGAGTTTCATTGCACTATTTAATTACACTGAAATTTGTATCTCTTATACCTAAAATTAAACCCTCATTACTGATTACAAGACCTTACTCATGTCCATGACCTGGAATATTTCTGTTTCCCTTCTCTTCAATATTATTAGAAAACTGTAAATTATTTACATCCTAAATAAATGAACCCTAGCAACAATATATAGTAGACTTTAGAAGACACATTAATGAGTAAGGGGAACAAAGTTGGATGGGATAGTTAAAACATTGTTGGTAGTAAAAGGAACACAATTAAGATCCTGTAAATTCAGAAGAAGAGGGAAAAACAAGAATCAGAAAAAGTTCTATGCAGAGATAAAGAAAGATGACATCATGAAATTTGCAGGTAAATGGATGGAACTAGAAGATATTATGTTAAGTGAAGTAACACAGTCCCAGAAAAACAAATGATGAATGGTATCCCTCATCTGTGGGTGCTAGCACCAAGTACCTAGTTGTAAAGCAAACTGAGCAAGTTAATGTTACATTCCTTGCTATCTGAAAGAAACTGTGCTCTTATATTGTGAATCCCTAAACAGGTTCTAGAATTAACCTACCATTTTTTTCAGACTTTGGAATTTTGGTATATGGGTGGAGGGTGTGTATGTATATTTTAGAGTAATATAAAATAAAAAAAGAATCAGAAAAGAAGGAGATATGTACAGATAGACAGAAATCACAAAATTTCAAAAACTGTGAGTTTTTATTTCCATTTCTTTCAAATAAATTACAAAAAAACCCCTGATCTATCCATGACCCAAATCTAGGAAAAAACTTATCCTGTTGATAATTAAGTTTTTAATATCAGTGCATTTTGTTTGCAAATTCCAAAAGTTTCTTTGATTTTTCCCTTCCTGTATCTAGAACCAAAGTAAATGACAGAAAGTCCAATTTGATTTTCAGTCCTGCCTAGATGAGTGAGTTTGTGATGAGTCCCAAAGAAGTGACTATGGTTTGGGGATTCCTAATAAGGTACTAAACTTCTGTCCCAAATGTTGGATATCTCCATCCCAAATAACATTTATGGCTCCATAATGGGCAATAGCAGAAGTCAGAATACAAACAGCACCATACCTTGAGATGGTGTTACTGAGGCAGCTCATTTCCTAATCCTGGGAACACTTGCAAAACAAAGCTGACTGAGCCATTAGGAACAGTCTCTGGGGTGAAAGAATAATTTGCCTTTAAGGATGGGCCATGATCATGCTGGAATCTATGTCATTCACTCTGTCTATTTCTCTAGTGCCAGTAGAAGGGAATGTAAGGCCTAAGTCTTCTATGAAGAGAATGAAAACAAGAGCTGTCAAGTAGGATTTGAGCAAAGATCCCTGTTGCCAGGCCCACACAGGGGTGACTTATGATAGTCTGATACTTGAAGCCAGCTAAAAACCTCTCTGGGGAATTGCCAGTACTGTTTCAGAATTCTTCAGATGAACTTTGGTAGTTTTAAGCTGACACTTCTCATCAATGCTCTGATGACTTCTGTGTTATTTACTTTCTGTTGCTGTGATGAAACACCAGCACCAAAAACAACTTATGGAAAAAGAGCTTATTTGGGTTATGGTTCCAGAAGGAAAGCCTGTAATGTGTGGGAAAGCATGGCAGCGGGTAGCTGGAACAAGAAGCCGAGAGATCCTATCTTCAACTGCTACCACAAAGAGAGAGAGTGAACTGAGGCTACCTTTTAAAGCCTGCTCCTTGTGATCTACTTCCTTCCAGAAAGGCTCCACCTCTGAAACCCTCCATAATTTCTTCAAGCACCTACAACATAGTAAAATACTCTTGACTCTCCCAAAGACTATTCGTAATATAGAAAGACATACTTTATCTTCTCCAGTGCAATGGAGAAAGGAGTCAAGGTACTACTGACATCTGACACTAAGTTATACAGAGGAAAACCTCTCCTCACTGTCCCTCCATCTACACAGACACACGAGAAAGAATTCCTAGTTCCAAAGTGTCAGCAGCACCACTGTTAAAAATTGGTGTTCTCAGTCCCAGAAAAACAAACGGTGAATGGTATCCCTCAACTGTGGATGCTAGTGCCAATTACCTGGTTGTAAGTATTTCTTGTGTATGGCCCCCTGAGCTTTTGTCCAAAGCAGTTGGGAGTGATGCATACTGGAAGCAACAACAATAACAACAACAACAACAACAACAACAACAACAACAACAACGGAAAGGACTGCATCGAAGAACTGACTGAAACAGTGAACTTCTGCTCAAAACAGTCAACTTCCTCATGGAGAATATTGAGAAAGACTGAGAAAGAGATGAAAAGCATGTTTGGCAGAATGCATGAGCTCTGGTGGGGTAGGGGAATGGGGGTAGGGACACTGGTCTAGATTTGTTAAAAAAATAAAAATAGGGGCTGGAGAGATGGCCTAGCAGTTAAGAGCGCCGACCGCTCTTGTAGAGGACCCGGGTTCGATCCCCAGCACCCACATGGCGGCTGAGAACCGTCTGAAGCTCCAATTCCAGGAGAACTCCAGTTCCAGGGGAATCCAAGACCCTCTTCTGAACTCCGCGGCGTTGCACGACACGGGTGCACAGACTTGCATGCAGACAGTACATTCATACACATACAAAAATAATAAATAAAATTAAAAAAAATAAATTTATGTAAACATAATTGGTGCTCTAGATTCATTAATTAAACTTTATTTTATGTATGAGCATTTTGACCACATGTAATCATACCTGTGTATACAATGCCTGTAAAGGCCAGAAGAGGGCTTTGGATCCCCTGAAACTGGAATCACGGATGGTTGTTCGCCATCATGTGTGTGCTCAGAACTGAACTTAGGTTCTCTGAACTCCTAAGCAAGTCATTCACTGGTGCCTGGTGAGGGCCTCCTTCCTGAATGGCAGTCTGGTGGAGGCCATAAGAAAAGGAGACAGAAAACATGCTGGCCCAGCTCTCCCTTCCTCTGCCCACAAAGCCGCAGCTCTCATGGAATCCTGGATCCTTTTAACTTAATCTAGTACAATTACTGCCCCTAACCCCTATCTCCAAATAGCACTAACATATGAATTTAAGGATTAAGTTTCCATGAACTTTGAATGACACATTCAAATAGTAGCAGCTACAACAATGATAACCAGCCCGTGTTTCTATAAAATAAATGTGCCCTACTAAACAGATACACCAATGGATACACAGGAAAAGACACTTTAAAAGTACTCATTAAAATATTAATGGAGTCCTAGCACTTGGGAGGCAGAGGCAGGTGGATCTTTGTGAGTTCAAAGCCAGCCTGGTCTACAGAGTGAGTTCCAGGACAGCTGGGGCTACAGGGAGACCCTGTCTCGAAAAAGACCAAAAAAATACTAATGGAGTCAGTGATGTTCTCTCTCTGTGTCTTTTCCTCTTATGTTTTGAGATAAAGTCTCACATAGCCTGTTTCTGAACTCCCTGTGTAGATGAGGATGATTTCAAACTCCTGACCCTTTTCAATTTGTGCCCCCTTGCCTGACTACATAGTGTTCACTTTTAAGTTAGATATCCCAAATGGTTCCTGTAATATTATGTTTCCTTTTATACCTTATTTGTGATGACTCTATATTATTTTTATAACTAAAGAGGAAATTGTGTGTTTTAGGGATAAAATTCTTAGTCTGGACTCTTTGTTGTTGAGGAAGTTCCCTTGAAAGGATAGAGTTGAAGTGATTCTTCACACATTCTCCATGGGTACAGAGATATTGTTGGTTGGGAGAGGAATGATGGATCAGAAACTGAGTTTCTTGATGATCTATTGCTCTTTCTTTTTTCTTGAAGAGTTGAGGGAACATGCCAAAAGAATATAGGAAGCAGTCACTAGAGACTCTACCTTTTCCAAGTGTGGATGATGGTTCTACCTAAATAGACAGTACAGCTGAGATGATAATCAATAAATCTTAAGGATGCCAGCTCTAGGCTGAGGCTGGCCAGAGGAGCCTTGGCTTCCAAAGCTCTCTGCTTGTCCTGATCACACTTATTTGAATAAACTTCAGGAAGTAAGGTGTTTTCTAATGCAGAGAGATTAAAATTTAGCATCTTCCTTTTGGAAGTTTATCTGTATTCAGATGTGACCTACTTGGCTAAAATTCCATGTAGAATTGGTCTCTGAATCCCAAACCACCCCCTGAATTAGTAAACAAATAAAAACATCTTCTTCACCAGCCACTCAAGTTCCTAACAAAGCCCACAGGACCAGCTCTCAGGTTCTCCTACCTTTTTGCCTCTTAGGGTAGCAGAGGAATTCTCAAAAGGGTGATCCCAGGTGGTTTAGGGCAAAGAGATTTACTCCTTTTTGGATGAAATAAACATTGAAAGCTCCGTAGTAAAGGTATAGTTTAAGAGACCCTCTTTCTTTTTTTCTCTACCACTTCATAGACCAAAGAAGACAATGACTCCAAAGTCATCAATGAGCACAATAATCATTTAAGATTTTCCTTTTGATGCTAGAGAGAGATGGACTTTCTTCATGTTACCAGCTTTACCATCCATTGTAAATGCCTCTTGAACATAGGCTTTGTTCCTTTGTCTCCTGCTTGTAGACACAGCCCTGTGGATACGTTGTAAAGATCACTTCATTTCCATTGGCAAGGTCTGAAGCATTGAGCAGTGATTGTTGGGAGTAAATGGGAATGAATACCATATGTGCTTTCCAAATTCCTTCTATAGTTTTCTATATTTTCCTTCTATATTTTTCAGTATATTTTCAGTAGCTTATGTTGAATCTCAGGCCCATTAATGTTACTATCCATACTCTTTGCTAGGGTAACGGATTGAAGAACATGAAATTTACAAGTGACATGAAAATGTCAACATTTGAAATACTATCAGTAAAGAGAAGACAGATGGTAGAATGACAAGAGAGGGCATACTTTGCAAGGAACTTGATACTGAGTTAGTGCAAAGTAAGGTTTTCCAACAATTAGAGACAAACAATAATAGAACTAATGATCTATATATCTACTTCTATATGGATCTATTAAGGGATAGTATGCATCTCTGGAAATAAAGTAAATGAACCTACAGTGCTGTTATGAAAAATATTCAAAGCATAATCTTCAGTGAGAGAAGCCAGATATAAATAGGTATGTATAGCATAATTTTGTTTGTGTAAAATTGAAATGGCATAGAACTATGCATGCTTGCCCACAAAAAATTATGAGCATAAATAGACAATATTAAAAGCAAAACAAGAATCATGATTTCCTATAGACCAGAGTTTGGAGGAGAAAACTGTTTTATTTATAACCTTCTCTAAAGGTGGTTTCCACAACTAGTATAAACACTTTTATAATTTAAAAGTGATGTTGTATTTTTTCTAAGTACATTCAGTGATTTTCGAAAAGAAGGGCTGCTAACTTATTTTTTTTAAATTTTACTTATTATTTTTTATGTAAATGAGTGTACTGTCTGCATGTAGGTTGGTGCTCCCCTGTTGTGCAATGCCACGGAGGTCAGAAGAGGGCATCAGATTCCCCTGGAACTGGAGTTGAAGATGGTTCTTAGCCGCCATGTGGGTAGAAGGGCTACTAACTTCTAAGATAATCTCCAATCACTGCAGGCAAAGAAGCGTAATTTGGGGACCATTTGTGAGGGATGCTGTGCTTTGAAAATCACATATAAACTTTGGGGACTAAGGATTCAGTCTTATTTGGCTTCCAACAGGAAAGATTTGAGGAATGAAATGACCGGGACTATTAGCCGCTGCTCAGAATTGGTTTTCAGGACTCGGAAGGGATTTATTTCTGTAGAAATATCATTTTTAATTTTTAGAAGCTAGAGTGGGATGTTTTTTGCCAAACAATGACAAATAATTGAAATAGAATGTTCCTTCCTTGGTGTTCGTGACCGCACAGAAGGAAGTTGGCACTGTCCTCATCCTGCTGCCCCTGTCACTGCTCATCTGATCCTCCAATCTTGAGGAGTCCTCGTTTTCCTGAGTGATGATGATAGAGGCCATGGGAGTGAAGGACACACATGCTCCCTTCAGTTTTTCCCCTGGATCTTAATGGATATTGATTCCCCAGTTACGTAAACCTCTATTTTACCATGTCTGATAATTTATCATGAATCCCATTTAGAAAGAAGTACCAAAGAGCTTTCTTAATCTACCACTCATCTACAAGGAAAGCAAGCCTGAATTTGGCTTTATAGGGATGTTGATATGCTTTTCTCTAAACTCTTTAGTGAGGAGGTTGCAATCTCTTCCTTCGTTCAGCTACTCATATCCTGCTGTAGTTATATTGTCAGTGATTCTTGGTCAGTTAGGAATTTTCATTTTTTAAAATAAAATTTATATATATATTGGTCTTTTTGAGACAGGGTCTCCCTGTAGTCCCAGCTGTCCTGGAACTCGTTTTGTAGACCAGGCTGGCCTTGAACTCACAAAGATCTGCCTGCCTCTGCCTCCCAAGTGCTAGGATTAAAGACGTGCACCACCACGCCCGGCTATTTATATTTTTTATCTGTATGAGTGTATTGCCTTCATGTGAGCCCGTGTTGTTCAATGCCTGTGGAGATCAGGGGAGGGCATCAGATCCCCTGGAACTGGAGTTTTGGATGGTTGGTAGCCACTATGTGAGTGTTGGGATTCAAACCCGAGTATTCTACAAGAACTGCCAGTGCTCTTGACTACTGAGCCATCTGTCTAGCCCCATGAATTTTCTTTTCTTAATATTGCCTTAAAATGTCATTCATGTTGATTACTGAGTTTTTATTATTTTTTATTGGTGTTCCTTTAAGTTTGCAACTGTGATGAGTGTCTTACTGCCTTAGTCTTCTCCATCACAGTTGACGAAGTTTTCATTTTACTACCTATGACCTGAAGTTCATTTCCATTGGTTCTGGCCCCTGGGTGCTGCAGCCTCTAATTCCTGTTTGGAGACTAAGTCAGTCAGGCGTCCTGCTTTCTGTCTTCTCATCTCCAAGGAAAATCAACTCACTGTTTTCACTTTTTCTCCTCAGTCCTGTCTGCAATCTAATGATATGTTTTGATTTGGAGTAAAATTTAGCAATTTAATTTTGTTTATAAGGAAATAATTGAGTATATAGCATTCTGGATTATATAGAGAGCCCAAAAGATAAGTAATTTCAGATTTCCATATGTTACTCAGATAAAAGTTAGTTTCAGTGGATTTTTTTCTTTTAAATGGCATTTGTGTCATTGAATGTTTCCTTTCCTTTCCATTCCTTTTTTTCTTTGTTTTTCTTTTTATAAGTTGTAGTTTGTAATCTGTCTGTCATGATGTCCATGTCAGCTCTTTTAAGTTATGCACTGGCCACATGCATTCCATCAGATAAATATATTATAAACAATTTATCTTGTTTCTAGTCTTCATTATTATAAATAAAATCAGTTATTTATATGTACATATGGATACATACCCCTAATCATGTACTTAAAATACATAATTGGAAGTGGAAATATTACTCCAAGCAGAATGGGTATAGTTCATTACTAACATACTAATATTTCATCAGCTTATCTAGGTTATAAACTTTTTCCAATTTCCACATATTTTTCTGCATTTTCCATTTTTCAAAAATGTAATTTAAATCTTACAAAAAGGAAAATCGATCTTTTTTTTTTCTAATGAAAAATGACAATATCTTATTTCTCATGCATTTTGTGGTCATGGTGTTTCTTAGCGAGTTGTGATACAGGACAAATCATCTTAGCTTTAAAATTAAAATAGTGAGTGAATTTGAAAAATAACTTAGACCTTGGTGTTCTTAGTTTCTCTTTGTAAGTTCAGAGATGATCAGTCAAGACCCAGAGCATTTTGCTAGATAAAATAGAAAAATTCTTTATAAAAATGCTATAAGGAACTACATATGTTCACTGTTATTAAATTCTTGTTGAAAATGAGCCTTTTGAGTCACTACTAACTCCTTAGTGAAAGAATAGAAACAAAAAATAATTTCCTCAACTATGCATTTAATAATTATGAAGAAATTAGAAAAGTCAGTTTACTCTAGTAAGGCAGACTACCTGTTAAAATTCACACCAAGGCACAAGCTAGAAAAGTCATGAAATCACACAATCTAGGAGAACCTGTTGCTGGGCTATAAGGACTTGATTGCCAGGCTGCATTGAGTACCGAGAAGACTTTGAGAAACTGGGTGCTTCAGTCAAGTATTGAAGAAAGAGGAATCTTTCTTTTTAAAAATATGTGTAGGAGAGAAGCATGTTTGAAAAATGTTGTGTGCTCTATGACAAAAATGCTCATGAAATAGACAAATTTCTGAAGAGACTGCAAACATTTATGAGATGTTGGGGCCACCAGCCTTCTTTTGTTCAGCAGTGCAGAGGGGAAAATTCTTTAAGTGGGCAATAAAAAACTCTATTTTAAACAAAATTTAGGTAAAAAATCTGAAGGCATAATTAAGGAAATTGCCTTTCAAATTTAGCTATGTATTTTCTGTTTCTTTTGTCTGTTTTCCCTTAATTCTGATGTTCTAATTCACCAAGAAATCTCCACACTTCCACATTTCACACATAATCATCTATACACTAATTTCCTGATTATATGTACCTTTTGTTACTAGATGGACAGCTGTCCCTGCTAACTCAGCACCTACCCAGGAACAGAATCTTTACCAGCTCCTAGTGTCCCCTGCTCAAAGCACTGAGTACTAATGTATCTTGGCTGATTGACCCATGTCTCTGTAATTTCTATCTGGAAGATGATGAGAGGGAACCACACAGTGGTGAGTGAGTTTGTTTTCCAGGCTTTCTCCAGCATTCAGGAACATAAGTTGACTCTCTTTATGATATTTCTGACCTTGTACCTGCTAACCTTGACTGGCAATGCCATTATTGTGACAATTATCAGTATTGATCGTCATCTTCATACCCCCATGTACTTCTTTCTTGGTATGCTTTCCACTTCAGAGACAGTGTACACATTGGTCATTGTACCAAGGATGCTCTCTAACCTTGGAGGTTCAAACCACTCCATTTCCTTGGCTGGCTGTGCCACTCAGATGTTCTTCTTCATCACTTTGGCCATCAACAACTGCTTTCTGCTCACAGCCATGGGGTATGACTGCTATGTAGCCATTTGCAACCCCTTGAGATATACAGTCATCATGAGCAAGAGAGTATGTGCCCAGTTAGTATGGGGATCCTGCAGCATTGGGGTGCTTGTGGCCACAATTCAAATTGCATCTGTGTTCCGGATGCCTTTCTGTGGTACAGAGGTGGCCCATTATTTCTGTGACATTCTCCCGGTTATGAAACTCTCCTGTGCTGACACCACTCTACACGACATAATTAACTTTATCATCAGCTCTCTGGTTATTGTGGTGCCCATGGGTTTGGTCTTCATCTCTTACATCCTCATCATTTGTACCATCCTCAAGATCGCCTCTGCTGAGGGACGGAAGAAGGCTTTTGCAACTTGTGCCTCCCACCTCACTGTGGTCATCATTCACTATGGCTGTGCCTCCATTGCCTACCTCAAGCCCAGATCAGAGAACACCAGGGATCAGGACCAGCTGATCTCAGTGACTTATACTGTATTCACTCCCCTCCTTAATCCTGTGGTATATACTTTGAGGAACAAAGAGGTCAAAGGTGCCATTCACCGTGCTATTGGCAAAACCCCTCATAGTTAGGAGATTTTTTTTTTTTTTTGCCTGTTTGACATTCAACAACTCTCTGTTTTTTCTGGAGTTTCAGTTGCTCATGGTTAACACGGTATGAAAATACAAATGTTCAATCAAGTTGATCAAATGAGTGTCCAGACTACATCGCTGTAGTTTCACCGTTCACCCCAATCGCAGCCTTTACATTCTACCACGCCCCCTCTTCCACAGATTGTTCCCTAGGCTTAGAAAAGGGGCACAGATGGATGAGAAGTAAAACTGTCCTCTCTCTCTGGAGCTGTTGACTTGGATTCTGGTCAATTCTGGCTGTTTCCTTTCATGGGCTGACAGTTTGTTCAGGAGTAACCTTTCGATCCTACTAATGAAGCACAAGCAATTAGATATATAGGTATTTAAGCAGCACTAATAGTTATGGTAGGTTATTTTGGCATAGACACATATGTTTGGATGATAAAACAACCTGTCACCCCCCCCCACTGAATGGTGGGACTGTGGGGGTTTGGGCACAACAGTCTGTAGATTGGTTTTGCACGAAGGATGCTTATACTCATGGATTATCACTTATAGCTAAAAATGAAAAAAAAAAAAACCTGAAAGATGCAGGACAGTTATGGCAGAATACATGATCTGGGATGGGGTGGGGGTGGGGGGGAAGGGAAAGGGAAATATGCCTGATCTGAATTGGAAAATGATGTACGAAATGCACAAACCATCAATAAAAATTAAATTAAAAAAAAAAAGAAAATATAAATGGAATATTCCTGATGTAAACTATTCATTGGTTTTAAATTATAGACTCTTCGGAGTAGCATAATAAAATCTAGCACAGCACTGATCCACCTCATCTGAAACATTAATGATTTTTTTCAGTGTATTTATGTTATATATGGTGTCTGCCCATTGTATATATAGCATATAACATCTCAAGAACAAAAAAGAGACTGGAGTCACATGAAGTTTATTATAATACATTGTTTGCTTTATTAGATCATTGAGGGTGTTTGGTCTTCTTTTCCTCCGTGTGTGTGTGTGTGTGTGTGTGTGTGTGTGTGTGTGTGGTTTTGAATGTTGGTGGGTGTGTGGATATGGAGGTTCAAGTTTGATATCAGGATTCTTTCTTGATCACTCTGTGTCTTATTCCTTAAGGCAGGGACTTTCAATCAAACCCAGAACTCACAGATGCAGCTAATCTCTCCACCCAGCTTGCTCTGGAGAACCCGTGTCTCTACCTTCTGAGAATGGAATTACAGGTGGGCTGCCACATGCTCATACCTGACATTTATGTGGCTTTTGCAATTCAAACTCCAGTCCTTCCTTACATGGCAAGTGCTTTATCCACTGAGCCATGTCCCCACTCATGTGTGGTGAGCTATTGTATTAATCTCTTAGTATGCTTAGCTTACAAATTAAACTCTATCACAAATATATATGAGTCAGAGAATCAGTATATATAAGGTTCAGAACTATCTGCATTCTCAGGGTTTTGGAACATCTTCCTTACAGATGAGGGAGGAGTGTCATATAGTCTGAGCATCTTTGAAACACAGACAAATGATCCTATCATTCCTTCTATGCTGAAAAACTTTGCAAAATTTGATGATAAGGATGCAATAGAAATGATTCTTTTTAAAATTTTTATTTTATTTTATTTATTTATTATTTATGTGTATGAATGCACTGTCTGCACGTAGGTTGGTGCACTCATGTTGTGAAATGCTGGGGAGGTCAGAAGAGGGTTTCAGATTCCCCTGGGACTGGAGTTAAAGAAAGTTCTTAGCCACCATGTGGGTGCTGGGAATTGAACCCCGGTCCTCTGCAAGAGCAGTTGGTGCTCTTAACCACTGAGCCATCTCTCAAAAAAATGATTCTTGAACTGGAGAAGTGCCTCAAAGGTTAAGAGCACTAGCTGTTTCTGCAGAGGACCAAGTTCAGTTAGGAGCACCTGGTGGTTAACAACTATCCATAATTTCAGTTTCAGGGGATCCAACGACCTCTTCTGACCTCCTTCAGCATTGCAGGACATAAGTGCACTTCCATACATGCAGGCAAAACACCTATGCACAATATTTAAAAAAAAATTGTAAGCCAGGCGTGGTGGTGCACGCCTTTAATCCTAGCACTTGGGAGGCAGAGGCAGGCAGACCTTTGTGAGTTCAAGGCCAGCCTGGTCTACAGAGTGAGTTCCAGGACAGCTGGGCTACAGGGAGATCCTGTCTCAAAAAGACCAAAAAAAAAAAATAAAAAATAAAAAAAACTGTATCAGAAGAGATAAAGAGGGCCATTACATCCTTGTCCAAGGAACAATTAACTATGAAGACTTCACAATCCTAAATTTCTATGCACCAAACTCTGGTGCACCTAAATTTATATACATTACTCTCTGCAGGACCTCAAGACACAGATTAATCCTAGCACACTAATAGTGAGAGATTTCAACATGCCACTGAGCCTCTTGGATAGATCAACTTGTCAAAAATAAACAGAGAGACATCAGAACTGAACAATACAAAACACCAAATGGACCTCACAGACATCTACAGAATATTCCACCCAAACACCAGAGAATATACTTTCTACTCAGTAGCTCATGGAACATTCTCCAAAATCGACCACATAGTGGGGCACAAAAGAAATCTCAAGAAATACAAAAGGATTGAAATCATTTCATGCATTCTATTAGAGCACAGTGCAAGAAAGCTCAATATGACACCAGAATAAGCCCAACTAGGTACAAGAACACATGGAGACTAACACAATCCTGAATAATGAATGGGTCAGGGAAGAAATAAAGTGTGAAACAAAAGTATTCATGGAATTGAACGAAAAAGAAAAAGACGATACAACACAACAAAACTTGTGGGATACTTAAAAAGCAGTCTTGAGAGGGAAATTTATAGCCCTAAGTGCCCACATCAAGAAAATAGAAAGGGAACAAATAAATGATCTAACACTGAAACTAAAAGTACTTGAGAGACAACAACAAATGAACCCTAAACCCAACAGACAGTAAGAAATTACAAAAATCAAAGCAGAAGTCAATGAAATAGAAAGAGAGAGAAAAAAAAAACAATACATAGAATCAACAAATCCAAAAGCTGGTTCTTTCAAAAGATAAACAAAATAGACTTCCAGCCCAGTTAACAAAAAAAAAAAAAAAGAAAGAGCAACTCCAATCAATAGTATTCATGATGAAAGGGGAACCATCACAACAGACAAAGTAAAGATCCAGATAATCATATGGGAATAATTAAAAAACCTATACTCCACTAAATTTAAAAACCTAAAAGAAATGGGCGAATATTTGAAATCCTGGGAGCCAACAAAGGTTAACCAAGAAGAGACTGACCCATAATATTTGAGGAAATTGAGGATGTAATAAAAAAAAAAAAACCTCCTAACTAAAAAAAGCCCGGGTCCAGATGGATTCACAGCAGAATTCTATAAAACATTTAAAAAGGTCCTACAACCATCACTACTCAATCTGTTCACAAGGATACAAATAGAGGGAATTCTCCCAAATTCCTTCTATGAAGCCAGCATCACCCTGATACCAAAACCAGGCAAAGATACTACCAAAAAAGAAAACTATAGACCTATCTCATTAATGAACATAGATTCAAAAATTCTCAACAAAATACTTGCAAATGGCATACAGACCCACATCAAAAAGACCATCCATTATGACTAAGTTGGTTTCATACCAGAGATGCAGGGATGATTCAACATATGTAAATCAATAAACATCATAAAACACATAAATGGACTGAAAGACAAAAACCACATGATCATCTCAATTGATGTAGAAAAAGCCTTTGACAAGATCCAGCATCCCTTCAAGTTCAAAGTTCTAGAGGGAATCAGACTGAAGGGAACATTCCTCAACATGATCAAAGCCATATATAGCAAACCAACTTCCAGCATCATCCTAAATGGAGAAAAATTGGAACCATTTCCCTTAAAGGTGGGAACCCAGCAAGGGTGCCCCCTTATCACCACTCCTCTTCAACATAGTGCTTGAAACACTTGCTAGGGAAATACGACAAGAGAAGGAAATTAAAGGAGTACCAATCAGAAAAGAAGAAGTTAACCTATCCTTTTTTGCAGATGATATGATAGTTTACATAATAGATGCTAAAAACTCCTCCACCAGAAAACTTCTAGAAATGATTAAGAGTTTCAGTAAAGTGGCAGGATACAAAATTAACCTGGAAAAATCAGTAGCCTTTCATTATGAACAATTGGAGAAGGAATTTAGAAGACCTTCCCACTCACAATAACCTTAAAAATAATAAAATACCTGGGAACAAACCTAATCAAAGATACTAATCATCTCTACAACAAAAATTTTAAACCCCTGAAGAAGGAGATTGGAAATGACATCAAAAGATGGAAACATCTACTGTGCTTATGGATTGGAAAAAGTAATATAGTAAAAATGTCCATTTTACCCAAATTGATATACAGATCCAATGCAATCCCAATCAAAATCCCCATGAGCTTCTTCACAGACTTGGGGAAAAATCCTTAAATTCATGTGGACAAACAAAAGATCTCGAATAGCTAAAGCAACCCTGAGTGAAAAAATGGGGGGGGGGAATTGCTCTACCAGACTTCAAGCTATATTACAGGACCATAGTCATAAAGACAGCATTGTACTTGCACAAAAACAAACCCATTGAGCAATAGAACAAAATTGAAGATCCAAACTTGAGCTCATATAACTTCAGCCACCTCATATTTGACAAAGGGGCAAAAAACCCTCAATGGAGGAAGGATAGCGTCTTCAGCAAATGGTGCTGGCAAAACTGGATCACCATTTGTAGAAGAACAAAATTAACCCCTACCTCTCATCCTGTACAAAAATCAACTCCAGAGGCTGGAGAGATGGCCCAGCAGTTAAGAGCACCTACTGCTCTTGCAGAGGACCCGGGTTTGATTCCCAGCACCCACATGGCAGCTAAGAACTGTCTTTAACACCAGTTCCAGGGGAATCCAACACCCTCTTCTGACCTCCACAGCATCGCATGACTTGGGTGCACCAACCTACATGCAGATAGTACACTCATACATATAAAGAATAATAAATTAAAAACAATTAAAAAATCAACTCCAAATGGATCAAAGATCTCAACATGAAACCTGAAATCCTGAAGGTCATAGAAGAAAAAGTTGGTAACAACCTACACGACATAGGTGTAGGAAAAGACTTTTTAAATTAGACAACAGCTGCACAGGAAATAAGGTCAACAGTTGACAAATGGGACCTCATCAAACTCAAAAGCTTCTGTACAGCAAAAGAAACAATCAAGGAAGTGAACAGAAAACCCATAGAGTGGGAGGAAACCTTCACCAGTGATTCATCTGACAGAGCATTAATGTCAAGAATATGTAGACTACTCAAAAAACAAAGAAGAAGCCGGGCGTGGTGGCGCACGCCTTTAATCCTAGCACTTGGGATGCAGAGGCAGGTGGATCTTTGTGAGTTCAAGGCCAGCCTGGTCTACAGAGCGAGTTCCAGGACAGCTGTGGCTACAGGGAGACCCTGTCTCGAAAAGGCAAAAAAAAAAAAAAAAACAAAGAAGAAAACAAATGACCTACTCAAAAGATGGAGTAAAGAGCTGAACAGAGACTCCACCAGTAGGAAGTAAAGAATGGCTGAGAAACATATTAAAAAGTGTACAACATCAATTAATTAATTAAGGAAATGCAAATTAAAAACCCTGCTCAAATATTATCTCACCCCAATATGACTGGCTAAAATCAAGAACATAAAAGACACACTATGGAATAATATGTGTAGTATAGTATATTTATAACTATAAGAGTACCTGAGTAAATATCCTTCTGAAATTAAATTCATTGTTACCCATCAAGTAACTCCTGCTGTTGCTGAAATGGAAATTAACTTATGATTTTCCTTCTCTGTATAGCACATGGCCTGAGATTCACCGCATGTCTTTATCTTCTTCATTGCTTTATTGATTACCTTACTTTGTATGGATTGCTGGGTAGTTTGAAATAAAAATTTATACAATTTTTTTTTCATTTTTTTTTATTATTTATTTTTGTATGTGTATGAATGTATTGTCTGCATGCAGGTCTGTGCACCTGTGTTGTGCAATGCCGCGGAGGTCAGAAGAGGGTCTCGGATTCCCCTGGAACTGGAGTTCTCCTGGAATTGGAGTTACAGACGGTTCTTAGCCGCCATGTGGGTGCTGGGGATCGAACCTGGGTCCTCTGCAAGAGCGTCGGTGCTCTTAACCGCTAGGCTATCTCTCCAGCCCCTATAAAAAATTTTAATACACGGGTCTAGAGGTTTCCAAACTCCTATTGCTTCCACCTCTTTTTTTTTTTTCTTTTAACATGTCTTATTTTTAGACATCATTTATGTATCTAATCCATCACCAAATCATTTCTTTGTTTTGGAATTATCCACTGTTTTCCCCAATAGTGCTCATATTTGAAGGAATAAAAATAGGAACAGCAGCTAAGAACTATACAGGAAAGAAAAATCTCAAGTGATAAGTAAAGTTTTATAGATTCTTATTGTGGTGTGTGCACCAGGTTTCAGGGAATGGTTTGCTTACTAAAATGTGCTAGACAGAACAACAGGTTTGGGAGAAAGTGCAGCTGGATGCAGGGAAAACATATGGAATGTGTAATGCACGGAGAAAGATCCAAAATAAACTTAGGGGGAAACTTTTCTATGTAGAAGCTAAACTGAGACAATTAGAAATATAAGGTAAATTTTTGACACAAGGCAAGTATGAAAATGAGGGCCATATAAAAGAATACCATGTTAAGAAACAGTAAGCAAAGTTTCCATATTATGTGAACAATGTGGCCATGAAGTTGTGGTTGAGGTGTGCTCTGGGATGGAAAACAGGTTCACAGAAGTTTTACAGAAGGAAAACTGTAATCCATTCTACTGAAAAGGTACGTTGAGGTTATGTTCAACATTAGGCCCACTGTGACTAGTGGAACTGTTGAGATTTCCCATTTCTCTTTGTGCTAGAAAACTTGAAGCCAAAATTGTGACCCAGCTCAAGCATATGCATGGATGACTCCAGCTGTGCTGTTACTGGCTCAAGGTGGTGTCTGTCTCTTTGTCATCCTTGCTACCACAACTCATTTACTCCATTCTGACAGGGCCATAACACCTGGAGTTTGTTCTCTAGTTTATGCTTGTCTCTCTAACTCTCTAACACTGTAGAGATGGCTTAGAGGAAGTGGATAAATGAGGTTGAAGAACTGTTAAATTATTCATAAAATATTACGACATGCCAATAAGAACATGAATACATTGACAGAAGTAGAGTCTTCAACAGGAAAAGCAAATCAATGGATGGAAAAAAAAGTTTTATGAATTAAGGAGGCAAAATGGGAGTGCTGTAGGAAGTTGAGACAATTTCATATCAAATGACGATTTACAGAAGGGAATCAGTGATGGCCTCAACCTGAATGAGTGAGTAGGGATGGAGCAGTTTGGAAAGGAAAGACCATCAAGCCTGGCAGGGATGATTAATTAAAGCTGCAGTAAAGTGTCTCCGATGAAATTTTAGCCAGAGCCCTGAAGTGCAAAAATTAAAAATCAGAAGAAAATAAAGGGTGTGGTTTGATAATGTGTGAAGCTTTGAAAGTAAATAAACTCTCAGAGAGAAACCATATATATATATATATATATATATATATATATATATCTCCATATATATAATATATGATAATTAAGAATGGTGAAATAATGGAAGAAAAGCTAGGAGATCAGCTACTGCCTTCTAAATGGGTAAACATATCTTGATGTGTGAGAAAGTTTTGAGATTTTAGAATTTTGTAGCCTGCTGAAGAAAGATACAGACTTTATTATATGTCTTGTGGTCCATAAGAAACTTATTTAAAAATTAATCTCTCCCACTTTTCATGATTTTTAAATATCCTATTGATAGTACACGGAACCTTAAGCAAAGGGCCTAGGAGTCTCTGGTGGTAGGAGGCCCAAGAAGGTACATTTACTTTTATGGTGTGGAAAAGAACACACGTTTTTATAAGCAATTTCCCAGTTGCCTAGAAAACTATTTTCTTGTGATCAACTACACTCCAACCCAGCTCTTACAGCCTTACTGTCCCCTCTTCCACCATGGTCCCTGAGCTCTGGGTGGCAGAGGTTTAATATAGGAATCCTATCCAGGGACATGCACTTTGCCATCTCTTAGTTGCAATAAATGCATATATATATTTTATATTCATAAAATACTATATATATATTTATAAATATATATATAAATATATATATATATAATATATATAATACAAGTTATGCCTCCTCAGAACATCTCATTTCTGGGGAGAAGGACAGAGAAGGTGTGAAGAGGGACATCTGGGGCAGTTGATTTGTGCTTGTATTGTTTCCCTAAGGGTACCTTTTGAGAACATCTTTTATTCTTTTCTGGGAAATACTTCAGCAATCTTGTTCTTGTGAAAGCCTCTTTTGAGACCGTCTCTTTGGAGGGTCTGCTCCCCCGAGCAGACCATTCATGAAACCCTCTTCCAGTGGTCACATCATTTTCACATCATTATGTAGAATCAGCATAGACCTCTCACAACAGCACGAGGTTCTGTAAGATTGGTGCCCACTCCTGAAAGCAGCACCCTCACCCCCAGTTCCTGTGTGTGATCCTGTAGACAGTTTTGGTACAATTCACCCACGGTTTTTTTTTTTTTTAATTTATTTTTATTGATGCTTTTGTATTTCATTACATCATGTTCCATTTCAGTTTCAGGCTATATCCCCTTCCCTTCCCCCGCAACCCACCCCACCCATCGCAGATCGTGCATACTGCCGTAAGTTTTCTGCATCTCTCTGCCTTTTCTGTTTTGTTTGTTTTTTTTTTTTTTATCTTAAGGTGGTTTTAAATGTGAGTACAAGAATGCAAGTATACAGATGGTCTCTGGGGATGCCAGAGAGTGTTACCAAAGACCACTAAACCAATAAAGCAAATAATGAGTCTCCTTGAGTCAAGCAAGACTCTCCTCCGTCAGCACAGCTTACACCTCAAATCTGCCTGGAAATACTGTGCAGCGAGTGGCAGCCATATGTCTAAGTTATATTCCCAAATCTAATTGGCTATTGGCTCTCTCCTTGAGGAATAACCCACGCTGATGTCACAAGCTTACATTCCTCTAATGGTTAGGAGATGTATAAACCACACGAAGACCCTGCCATACTTGACAGAAGAAATGTAATCATGAATGACATACCATCCAAACATCTGTGTCTATACCAAAGTAACCTACCATAACAATTAGTACTGTTTAAATACCCATATATCTAATTGTGTGTGCTTCATTAGTAGGATCGAAAGGTTAAGCCTGGACAAGCTGGCAGCCCATGAAAGAAAACAGCCAGAACTGACTAGAGACCAAGACATCAGCTCCAGAGAAAGTAGAGTGTTTTGCTTCTCATCCACCTGTGCCCCTTTTCTAAGCCTAGGGAACAATCTGCGGAAGAGGGGGCGTGGTAGAATGTAAGGGCTTCGATTGGGGTTAATGGTGAAACTACAACAATATAGACTGGACACTCATTTGATCAACTTGATTGAACATACAAGCCCCCCCTTTCAGGATGGTGAGACCCATGAACTGTGTGGGTTTGGGCACAACTGCTTGCAAATTGGTTTTACATGAAGGATGCTTGTACTCGCCCACGGTTTTTGTAACAGCAAATAATAGACAGCAAAGACCTGCATTTCCTTTCTTTTTAATCAACTTACACCACCATTTAAATGGAGCCAGAAAAAAATGGATTTAATTTTGTAAAGCTTGTGATTATTGCTTAGTATAAATTATGACTGACAAGACAGAAGCTTAAACCCACAGTTTGGGCTTAGTCACCACATAGCCATTTTCTTCATAAGTAAGACTCTGCCAATTTATAATGTTGCCACTATCACACCAGTCATGCATCTCCTTCAGGGGGACCACATGATCCCATAGGGACACCTCCCATATTTCCCCAACAAGTGATTGTTTGGCATCAAAACTTCCCCCGTATGAATCCTGCTCTTGTCCCAGGATAATCTTTGCCTGACCCCCCACAGTATACCCCTTCCTCAAGCCCTTCCTCCCCACAGGCTTGCCATCCATCCAGAATTCCACAATCCCAGAGGCAGATTCCCAGCTCACACAGAGGTGGACTGGGTCATAAGGCTTTGGAGGTACTTTGAAAGTGGCACCCTGATTCCCAACATAGAATGAGTATTCTCCCACTTTGTTCACAAAGAGCAGCACTTCATTGTCCTGGGTCCGAGTGTTATAGGAGAAGAGGCTGTAAGGACGGGTGAGGTCAGTGAAGGCCTTCAGACACAGTGTGAAGTTCTCTAGTGGCTTCTTCACCTGGGGGATTAGGGACACATAGGCAGTGGCAGATTCTTGAGGGAAAATAAATGCCTTCCTTCTCATATCTGTGGAGAAAAGACAGTTATGACCATTTGTATCAGCTCTGCAGATTGAGTTATCGTGACTGGACCCAGGGCTGCTTCCTTACAAAGGATATATAGCATGGTTACAGAGTTCCCCTAAGTATATTAAGTCAGTAACAATAAACAAAAATACGGTCTTGAAGGCAGTCTTGGAAAGGGTATGATGGTCCATGCCTGCAGTCCCAGCATTTTAGAGATGGAGGTAGGTAGACAAGAAATTATAGGTCATCCTCTGCTACAAGGGGCGTTTGAGGCCAGCCTGAGCTACCTGGGTTTATTACTGACAGTAAAACAAGAGCATAAAGAAACGAGGGTCTCAAACAAATAAACAAATAAATAAATGAACAATAAACAAACAATAAAAAGACAAGCTTATGTTCATTTTCCCTATTAGAAAGAAAAATTAAAAATTTCTTATATCAACTCTACCTCCATTTCCTTGCAGACTTCAACTACATAAAAGAGGAATTCTAGTGATGGAAAATTAAATGCAAGTGACTGATGGTGATGGACAAAGCATGCAACACTCCATGTTCTCCCCTCATAACCAGATCATGAGAATTCTCTTAGAGAATACTTGTGGCTAGGGCTCGACACAACCTGAACCTTGCTAAAGACCAACATGTGCGGTAAGTACAATGAGTAGAATCTTATGCAAATCCCTTGGCCCCTGTGATAGTACTCTGACCTTCCTCCCCATTCTCTCTGGCAGCTCTTCTGTCTAATAAGTACAAGATTTTCCCTGTCTCTGTTGGCAGTAACAGGATCATGTAATTATTTATTATAGATTCATTTCCTCTTTTTTTTAATTTTTAAAAAATTTTTTATTTAATTTTTTATTTATTTCTGTATGTGTATGAATGTACTGTCTGCATGCAGGTTTGTGCACCCGTGTCGTGCAATACCGCGGAGGTCAGAAGAGGGTGTCGGATTCCCCTGGAACTGGAGTTCTCCTGGAATTGGAGTTTCAGACGGTTTTCGGCCGCCATGTGGGTGCTGGGGATCGAACCCAGGTCCTCTGTAAGAGCGGGCGGCGCTCTTAACCGCTAGGCCATTCATTTCCTCTTAAGAATCATGAGAAAAGATAAAATTCTAATCATTATAGAAATGACTCTTTTCTAGTTTGGAAAAGTAAATGGAACAAATACTATGGTTTGGAAAACAAACGAGAGAATAACAACTAACTGAATCAGGGAAGACACAGTCTAGAAACCATATGAAGTCTTGAATTCAGTTAGTTTTGCTTCAAAGTGAGAAGTGGGAAAATAGCATGAATTCCTATTTCCTAAGATATAAGGGGTCTTAAGAAATCCTTATTCCTTGGACCCCTGGAGAACAGGAATAAAACACTTAGAGAAAATTAGGCTAGGAAGAGCTCATGAGAGAGGGAGGAAACTTTATCAACATTATAGAAAATAGGAAGATTGGAAGTAAACTATTGTTTATACCTTGTAATCTAACTTCATCTTGTCAGTTAACAAACCTATTAAAATGGCATGGTTATCCTGAGAGTAAAATTTTAAACTACTTGTAATTTATTACTGACAGTAATCATGTAGCACAGAGAAATGAGTGCTTCAAACTCTAGAATATTTTCTTAGTGACAGCAACAGAAAAGAAAATATAGGGATGTCAAAACACTAAATTTTATTCATTGCTTATAAAAAGCTAGTTTTATAACTCATATCACAAAGTGCATTTTTCCTTTATTTGGTCCCATCCAATCTCCAAAAACTCTCTTCTGGGTGGATAAGGTTTGGTAGCCCCATTGTATTGGTGAAGAAACTGAGGCTCAACATTCAACCAGCTCACAAAGGTGGTTGATTCAATTATCCAACTATTTGGGAGAAACTTGTTTTCTGATGTAAAGTCCAAACCACTTCTAAGATTTTCTATTTCTCTTTATGACACTTAAACTAAGTGCTTGAAAGGATCATAGAAGGAACACCCAAGCTCTTCACCAGTTTGTCTTTTTCTAGCCCAAATCACACAACTCTTGTTCTGTTAGGAGAGAGGAAATGGTGCCTCATAAAATAAGGAGAGCCTCTTTTCCTTCCCTCAGCCTGGAGTTGTCCTTGCAGCAGGTAAATCCTTACACATGAACATCTGTGGTGGTTTTAGAAATAAGGCTAAATTGATTCTCCTTCCTTAGGCTATGAAGTGACTCACTTGAAGTGACAAGCATAATAGGGCAGGGGAGAGGCGTGGGATTTCTGAGATTAGATTATGTAAAGCCTGTGGCTTCTGCCTGTACTTGTTTTCCAGCCACATGTTGTGGACTGCTCTCTTGACAAGGTCTGAATGACAGGGCACTGAGATGAAACTGTGGCCACCAGACAAGGAGAAATTGAAGCACTCAGCTCAACTTCCTGGAAAGAGCTGATCCAGAATAACCATGTGAGTGAATGTGGGACAGAGCTTCCTGTACTCCAGCTTTCAGAGGAGATGTTAGCCCTGGCGGACAGTCTGCGACCTCAGAATCACCATCAAGGCCAATCTAGTTTTTGATGTGTAGAGAATATGAGATATTAAGTGTTTGCTGTTTCAGGCTACTAAATTTCACTAAAGCCTTACACGGCACTAAGTGACTTACACACACTTTATTCACATCTTCCTAAAAACAGCAACACTCACAACAATTACAGCAAAAGTGCTACACCCTACAATCCTAGGAAAACTTCCCAGCAGGGCTCTGCACCTACCTGATTGTGACACACATCCTGAAAGAGCAGAGAGGAGCAGAGCTCCCACCACCAGCTTCTGCATTGTGTCCACAGGACTTCAGCTGTAGGAGGGAGAGTGACAATGTCTCTGCAGAGAGACACTCACGTTTGGCTCTTATATTGTATGGATGGGGCAACACCTTTGTTTGCACAGTAGAAGATGAATTTCTAAATGGTAAATATTAACTGAACCATGGCATGATTTTGAAATGAATGTGTTTCCTCTTCACATCTATACTTTCTATTTTGAATTTCTCTATTGTTTTCATTATTCTGTTTCCTTCTGAGCTGTCCTGTTCACACCCTCCTCCCTAAGGCCCAAGATAGATGCTTTGTCCTCCAGCAGGGATACTCTGTTGCAGTTGTTTAGGAAGTTTTGTGATTATTGCTATAGATCAGATCCTGAGTATCCCTCAAAGGCTTATGTTTTAAAGGTTTCTTCTCAGCTTTATGCTGTTGGATGCTGATGCAAACCCTTCAGAGATAAGGCCTACTGGGGGTTTCAGAATACAGGCAATGGAAGACCAGAGAAGGAGATGGGATGACAGTTTAGTCTCTCCATTTGCTGCCTCATTGGAGGTCCTTTTACTGGTCATGTCTCAAAGATCAAAGAAGAGGAAAGGATTCTTTTAGCTGTTCTACAAGTAGCTTATCTTATAGTCCTGACAATAAGCTAGGAGTTAGTCAGATTTCTATTACTTTAACCAGATACCTGAGGTGATCAGCTTAAAACGAAGAAGTTTATTTTGTATCATGATTTCAGAGGTTCCAGTCTACAGTCAGTAGTTTCCTTACCACGAGGTCACTAATTTCTTATTATGCCAAGTTACAGTTTAATCACTGCCTCTCCTTTGGTAACAACTCTTAGACTAGTCCCCAGAATGCCATACTTAAAAGTAACTACTTACAGACAATGAAACAATGCTTGTCTCAGTTTTCCTGTATCATGTCTCAAAGATCAAAGAAGAGGGAAGGATTCTTTTAGCTGTTCTACAAGTAGCTTATCTTATAGTCCTGACAATAAGCTAGGTGTTAGTCAGATTTCTATTACTTTAACCAGATACCTGAGGTGATCAGCTTAAAACGAAGAAGTTTATTTTTTTTATTTTATTTTTTTTTTTGTCTTTTCGAGACAGGGTCTCCCTGTAGCCCCAGCTGTCCTGGAACTCACTCTGTAGACCAGGCTGGCCTTGAACTCACAAAGATCAGCCTGCCTCTGCCTCCCAAGTGCTAGGATTAAAGGCATGCGCCACCACGCCCGATTTCAGAGGTTCCAGTCTACAGTCAGTAGTTTCCTTACCACGAGGTCACTAATTTCTTATTATGCCAAGTTACAGTTTAATCACTGCCTCTCCTTTGGTAACAACTCTTAGACTAGTCCCCAGAATGCCATACCTAAAAGTAACTACTTAGAGACAATGAAACAATGCCTGTCTCAGTCTTCCTGTATCTGAGACCACAGTAAATGATAGCAAGTTCCATTTGATTAGTTCAGAGAGTTTGTGATAGGTTACAAAGAAGTAACCATGGTATGGGGATTCTTAATAAGGTACTAAACTCTGTCCCAAGTGCTGGGACTCTGTTCAAAATAACACTTATTTATCCCTAGTGGGCAATAAAAGAAATCAAAATACCAAGAGCAGTGTACCTTGAGACTGTGTTAACAGAGGGAGCTCATTTCCTAATCCTGGGAACATTTGGAAAAACAAAGCTGACTGAGCCATTAGGAACAAGCTCTGGGGTGAAAAGAATAATTTTCCTTTAGGGATGGGCCATGGTCCTACTGAAATCTATGTCATTCTCTCTGTCCATTTCTATAGTGCAAGTAGAAGGGAATGTAAGGCCTAAGTCTTCTATGATGAGAATGAAAACAAGAGCTGTCAAGTAGGATTTGAGCAAAGATCCCTGCTGCCAGGCACACACATAGGACTGACTTCTGATACTCTGACACTTTAAGCCAGCTAAAAAACCTCTCTAGGAAGTTATTAATATTGTCTCAGAATTCTTCATATGAACTTTGGTAGGTTTAACCTGACACTCCTCATCTATGCTCTGATGACATCTGTGTAAGTTACTTTCTGTTGCTGTGATGAAACACCACAACCAACAGACAACTTATGGAAGAAAGAGCTTATTTAGATTTATTTTTCCAGAAAATGCGATGGAATGCATGGCAACAGTTGGCTCAGCAAGAAACTGAGAAATCCTGTCTTCAACTGCAACCACAAGCATTGAAGGTAGAAAGTGAACTGAGAGTATGAACTTTCAAAGCCTGCCCCCTGTGATGTATGTCCTTCCAGAAGGGCTCCACCTCTGAACCTTCCACAATTTCTTCAAACAACTATGCAAAACTAATCCACACGTGGCAACATACTCCTGACTCTCTCAAGGAAGATTTTTAATATAGGAAAGACACTCTTTAGCTTCTCCTGTGCAATGGAGAAAGGGGTCAAGGCGCTATTGACATCTGACACTAAGTTAGCAGGGTCATAGATCATACTAAACATTTCGTTATACAGAGGAAAACCTCGCCTTCTTACTGGCCCTCCATCTACACATACACACAAGAAAAAAAAAATTGTAGTTCCAAAGAGTCTGCAGCACCACTGTTAAAAATCGCTGATGTATCAAATAAGAGTCCAGTCTATGTGTTTGTAGTTTTGTAATTCACCCCAATCGCAGCCCTTACATTCTACCATGCCCCCTCTTCCGCAGATTGTTCCCTAGGCTTTAGAAAAGGGACACAAGTAGGAGAGAAACAAAGCTGTCTACTTTCTCTGGAGATGTAGTTTTGGACTCTGATCAGTTCAGGCTGTTTCCTTTCATGGGTTGGCAGTTTATCCAGGAATAACCTTTTACTCCTACTGATGAAGCACAGACAATTAGATATACAGGCATTTAAGCAGTACTAATTATTATGGTAGGGTACATTGGTATAGACACAGATGTTTGGATGGTATGCTAATCCATGGACTATAGTTTTTCTGTAAAAGCTGACAAGGTCTTACTGTGGCTTATAGCATCTCCTAACCCCTAGAGGACTTAAGCTTGTGGCATCAGCCATGAATTATTCTTCCAAGGAGAGAGCTAATAGCCAATTAGATTTGGGATATACAGACATTTGGCTGCCACTGCTGCACAGTATCTCCAGGCAGGTGAGGTATAGCTGATGCTGATGGAGGAGTCTTGCTTGACTCAAGGAGACCAATATTTGCTTTATTGATTTAGTGGTCTTTGGTAACACTCTCTGGCATTCCAGGGGCCAACTGTATACTTGCAAGTGTGGTCTCAATATATTTGATCAACATGATAGTACATACAAGCCCCTCCAGCTGGACAATGGAGGCCTCAGGCTGTATAAGTTTGGGCATAGCTGCTTGCAAATTGGTTTTACATGAAGGATGCTTGTATTCATTACTTATTACCCATTATTAAAAAATAAATTAAAAATTATTTATGAACACTACTAAATATGTATTACTAATTAATACCAGATACTAATTAAATGATAGTGGAAGAGTTAAACATGCTCAAAAATTGAATCACTTGAAGTCTTGTCTCATGGATAAATTGAAGTGCAAAAATCTCATTTTATTCACTCACCTTAAGAGGAATAGATATTTAAAGACAAAGACTAATTTGGTAGTTTTGTATTTCCTTATGCTCTTTGTTTAGTTTGTGTGGTAAGAAAACCTTTCAGTCATACACTGTTACTCTGATGTGAAATCCTTAGTTGTCTGGAGATAAGAAAAATTAAAGAAAGATGAAATTTGAAAAAAAAATCGCTGATGTAGAGTAACTAATTAAAATTTATTTTATGTATATGAGCATACCTCCAATGATTCAGCTGATTATGGAGCTCCACAGATTTGAAGTGTGTAGACCCTTAACTTGTAGCAGAGCAGAGACTATGGCTTATACTTTGGGGACACATTCCACAAGTTTTCTATAAAGAATCCTTTGATCTTGAGCATCAAGATGATGTCTGTCATCTGAATTCAGGCCATCACCACCAGATCAGGGGTCAAGTAATTAAGAAGTCAGCGAAGTTGAATAGACTGAGCTTATCTCAAGAGAGCATGAAATAAGGCTTACATTCTGCCACAGTCTAGCTGTAGTGACCCAAACTTATAAACTATGAAACCATTTACATTTCATTCTAACATTTATTTGTCTTCAATAAAAATTTGTAGAAAGTTACGTTATTTGGGTCTTCCTTTGTTGTTTATCACATAGTTTACCACTTTAAATCCAAGAATGGGTCAGGTATATTTCTCCTTGCAGTTCAAAATCTTGAGCCCATCGCTGTGAATAAACTTATAATAAGAACTTTAAAATATTAATGTAAAGAATTTCTCTAACATTTCCAGGTTAGTGAAAAGAACTAAAGGAAGTTGTATGCATTACAGCTTTGTGTCAAACAAGAGAAGCAACTATGGTTGTGGTAGTCTGTTTTTACTTCATTCTGTGTGCAGTGAACCACACTGAATCCCAGTTCTAAAACAACAAATATTCATTTATCTATAAATCTGTGGGTTAGTAATTTGGACGTAGTTATTCCTTTGTTCTCAATGAGGTATAATTAGCAGACTAGATGTTCTTAGTAACAGTAAATGAGTCAGATTTGGAAAGCCTGGGTTTTTTTTTTTTTTTTTTTTTTATTTTGTTTTTATTTGTCTTTTTTGAATTTCATTCTTTTTGTAGCCCCAGCTGTCCTGGAACTCACTCTGTAGACCAGGCTGGCCTTGATTAATAAATTTAATAAATCAGGGATTTATTAAACTTGTTTATTTATTTATTTGGCTTTCCACATGTTGTTTGATTTTCTATATAAACACCTTTTTATTGAGCATTTGTACATTTCATACAATGGTTCCTAATCAAATTTAGGGACCCTCCATGCCCCAACATCACCCCCATGAACACTCATGCATTACATCATCCAAGTTAAGTCCTATCTAGTCAAGCTTTTTGAACCCAGATGTCCTTCTATGCAAATTTATCACTAGAGTCTAGTCAGCACATCTAGATCTTTTTTTGTTCCCTCCCCTTTATATTGCTCCAAGTTATGCCTGTTTAAACAACAGATATGTAACAAAATTATGACCTTTGGGGATAAACTGTATGCTAATTCCCAAATATGGTTTGGGGTTCACTTTTTCCCTTTTATTTTATATTACACTAGAATATGAATAAATACCTTCCACCCCTCTATGGTAATTACAATGTCTGAATATTAAGCAAGGCATACTCTTCCTCATCCAACAGTAATCAGTCTCCAGTAGTTCTCAGTCCAGGACCAGCCCACCAGCCATTTCTCTTGCTCCACTCTAAGACCTTGTCTGAGTTAGCATGGGTCCTCTGCCTGATTCTAACATTGACACAAGTTCACATGTGCAAACTTCCAGTAGTCTAAAGGCTTCTGCTTCCCAAAGTTAGTGCACTAGCCCTGGCTCTTACAATCTTCCCACCCCCTCTTCTGAAATGATCCCCAAGCTATAGGTGGGTGAGGTTTAATATTGGAGTCCTATCCAGGGATGCACTCTCTGGAGGCTCCCATCCTTCGAAAATTGGATTTTTGTGCCCTTCTGTATGCATTAAACTCTATTTTATAGGGATGCTTCAGTGATGAGAATTGAGTGATGCATTCAATTTCTCTCTGCCCCTCATGCCGGTGTGTTCCATGAATCTTAGGTGTAGAGTTTCAACTGTAGATGTGTTTCCTAGGATTGGGTATCTTTCAGGTGTATATTTTCTGTGTCTGACCAGTTGTGGTATTCTGCAGTAGCCTCAATCTGTTTCAAAGAGAAGCTTCTTTGATGAGTGGTATATGGTATGCTTGTCCATATTTAGCTTATGGCAAGTAATTTCATTTGTCCAGAGATATGACACCGTTATGGTTTTCTCTAGGATATATGTTCTCTGAGTAGAATTTAAGCATGCTTTGAGCCTCTGAGTAGAATTTAAGCATTCTTTGAGCCTTCCTTGTTTGCAAAATTTTAGATTTATATAAATCAATCTTGCTCTCTTGGTATCTTTGAATCCTAAAACTACATCTGCAGTGCTATATAATACAAATCCTCTAATTTAGAAAATAACTTTTACAGCACATTTTTGCACTTTACAAAATAAATAAACTATTATGTTATGCAAAGATAATATATTATAATTAAAGTTTAAATTACAGGATGGTCTTATTGTTCTTTAATAATATCTATATATATTTAAATATATAAATCTGAGTTATTCACATGAATCCTTTAACTCAATCCATTATTGAGTTAACTTTAAATTAGTTATGAAAGAAAGATAATATATAAATAGATTTAAAATCACGTTTTGCATATCATATTTAATGGAACAAGTTATACATATTAAGTGATGATCAAAATTTATTTGTTTCTATATCATAAATTCACAAAATTTCTTTATTTTAAATTTTGCTGCTGATAACAGAGCCTGAAAATACAACCAACTTTTTGGCTGACTTAAGAAAATATAATAAAACTTTTTTGGTTTTCTTGAGACAGTGTCTCCCTGTAGCTCCAGCTGTCCGGGAACTCACTATGTACATTAGGCTGGCCTTGAACTCACAGAGATCCTCCTGCCTCTGCCTCCCAAGTGCTGGGATTAAAGTTGGGTGCCACCACACCTGGTTTAAATTTTTTTTATAAACATCGAACATGAGTATAGTTTTTGTACCATTTCTATCCCTCTTAGTCTCTCTTCAACTCCTCTCTCTCCCAACTCCTCAATTTCCTGTCCCCTTTCTTGATTATTTTTCTTACATCTACATGCATATGCTTAAACACCACACACACACACACACACACACACACACTACACTGAGTTCATTCAGTGGTGCTCTTGTGGACCTGTGTTTAGGACTTCCCACTTGGTGTTAGATAACCTCTCAGGGAGCTAGTCCCTGGATAAATGTGACTCTCCCTCCCTCAGCATCCTGAGATTGGACCCATTGAGATTATCTCTATCCACCTTGACATGTCACAACTGTGAGTTTTGTTATTATGTGCAGATCTTGTTAAAACATCATATGGTAGAGATTTCATTAGTGTAGCTTCCCTTCCATGTCTGGAATGCCTTAAGTAGTAGACATTACCAGAAACTCTTACACTAAGTGCAGTAACACAGACTCAGAAAAAAAGGGGGGGGGCACATTTCCTGTCATTTGTGGGTCCCAGCTCCAAATTCTTAGATGTGAGCATATATCCTAATGTAATCATCTTTTACAAAAGCTCATGTTTAGATTTTGAAGTGCTTATTATACTATCCAAAGATTTAATTGACAACTGGAGACATCTCCATGTGCTATAAACAGCTATTAGATTATGACACTTCTATGAATAAGTATGAATAAATTTTAAAAATAAGGTATTTGTATAAATTTAAAACAATACCATGCATTTATACAGATGTTTGTACGAAGGTATAAACCTGCAAAAGAATAATACACACATATTTAATATAGTAATTATTCCCAAAAAAGGAGAAAAGAAAGGAAAGAATCAAAGTAAATTTCTAATGTATCTGTAAATGCTACTACCCATAAAAGAAGAAAACAATTTGACTTGTAGACCCAGAATTAGGTAAGAGGTAACTAGGAAAATTGCAGCTGTATTTTTGTAGCTGTGCCTGTTGACCACCAAACTTCGAATTATGGTAAAACATCCTCCAAGCTACATCTGAGTTCTTCATGCTATATCAGAAACTAAAGCATCAGGATTTTTCCCAGTGGCAACGAATGCATACTGATGAAGGATCTGCATCCTCCAAAGACCTGACATCATCACTATATAATGCACATTGCATCTTCCCCCTTCAGGTTTTTTTTTTTTTTTATTAATGCCAGGAGATTAAGCTCATATAATGGGGATCCAGTCTACCATGTATTGTGAAAAGCAAAAGGTCCATTAGTCCTATGAAAGTGCTATCCGCCTGCTAAATATTCTCAGAATTGTCTTAAAAGTCCATAACACAGAATTCATTGGGCTCTCCCTCTCCCTTTGGGCCAGTGTACCCAAGGAGGGCACTATCTTTTACTTTGCTAAATAAACTTTTGCTTAAATGGACTGTTTCAATGGGCTGAATTCTTCCCATCAAGAACACGAGAATCAAAGAGAAACTTCATCTGGCAGGTTAAATACATGGTATCTAATGTGGAATTTTCTAACTTTATCTTTTCGTAATTGTTATCTTTAATTTTTAAGTTCTTCATGTAAGTTTTCTAAAGTATTTTATGTTCCTCATTAACTTATTATAATTCACCGTAAACATTCCTTGTGGTCCACAATTTAACTTATGATTTATTATGTGTGAATATAATATGTGAACCAAATGTATGACTATGAGTGAAAAGCATGTAAAACACTATGATGGTAAAAGCCACCACTCATTTTGCAATGATAAGTACCAACGAGTCGTGAGCAGGCATTTTTGCTCCTGACTTGTACATCTGAGAGGCCTAGTCAGATGATCCCTAACTGGCAGTCTTCAATAGGTTCAGTTTTCAAGGAACGAGGTCAAGAAACCAAGCCCATTGCCCTTGCTTCCAGTTCAAGCACACAATTAATCTGTGAACAAGTCAGTTTTCTGACAATGGATTTGTCCTTCATGTCTCTATGTTGCCCTAAGCCTGAAAACTCAGGTCAGAGATTATCAGAGAGATTGTACAAGCTTCTGTCCGTTTTTCTGGTCAGAAATGTTATGCTGTCTCATGAGAAAATAGGACATGAGAACTAAAGGTCAGGACATGATGTGGTCAGACTTCCTAAGATAAACACTTAAGGGAAAAATATTTATTTTTCTGTATATTTACCATCTAAACTTGAACCCTGTGAGCTGAAACAAAGTGTGAATAGTGGTAAGTGTACCCCTGGCTGGGACCACTGCTGTCCCCAAGAGTCCACTCAATCTGCGTTCATGCCAAGGGTGGTACAGTCAATAAGGTTCTGACTTAGTTAGGTAGAAGCTTTGTAACCCAGAAGAGGAGGCGTAGAGCTTCCCTAGAAGAGAGTTTATGGAGGAAGACAGCGCTTATGGATGGGAAAGGGTGGCTGGAAATGAGAGGAAGACACTTTGAACACCACAGATCCTTGTGCCCAGAGAAAGGAGAGCTGGCATAGCTGCTGGATAGGAATGCCATGGCTTTCTGTGCACAAAACTGAGAAATGACAGGAGGACTCTATGCCAGAAGGTGCTTCAGAGGAAACAGTCTCGACTAGTCCCCTTCTAACTGCGTGAGCTTAAGGATATTACACACTTCTGTGAGCTTTAACTTCCTCATTTGTAAAACAGAAATTTAAAATGCAGGTTATCTCTCAGGGCTGTTATAAATGCTGCATGTGATCAACTAAAAAAAAAAAATCATACCATCCAATACTATCAGGCCAGAAATGATCTATCTCCATTTTTCCCCAAGGCAGATTTCAACCACATTTTCAGCTTTCCTACAAATGTGCTTGTAACCAAACACAAACCTGTACAGAAACAATTAGTATCATAGAAAAATAGTTGGTGTATTCTGAAAATTGTGTTCATGATGAAAAAGGCCTTGTTTCACTTTTATGTTTTGAATAGCCTTGGGAATTTTATGATGAACAGTATTAGGAACTGGATATGCACATGCAAACGAAGGAAACTGTATCTAATTTTAAATGATAAAAAGAAAATCAATTCAATATGGACTAAGGATTCAAGTGTAAGCTGGAAACCATAAAACTCTTGGAAGAAAGCATAGGACAAGAGCTCTTTGATATTGACCTTTTTGGATGCCGCAAAACCAGGAGAGAATTCCAGGAACTGAAAAGCTATTAGAAATGACTAAGAAAACAAACAGGTGGCTGTGGGTTGAGAGAAAATATTTGCAAACCATATATCTTGAAGGAGCAAAATACATAAGGAACCGAAGGCAAAAAAACAAGTAACAAACACATAAAGACAGATAAAGGATTTGAATAGACTTTTTTGATGAGGACATAAATATGGCCCACAGATATAAAGAAAACCACTCCATTTCACTAAGTGACAAGGAAATTCAGATCAAAATATCAATGAATATTGTAATTACTAAAATGATGCACCCTTTTAATCCCAACACTCCAGAGGGAAAGAGATATCTGTGATATTCAGGAAAGCCTGGTTTACATAGTGAGTTCCAGGCTAGCTGGGGCTACCACAGAGAGACACTGTCTGTGAGAGATGGCTCATTAGTTAAGAGCACCGACCGCTCTTGCAGAGGACCCAGGTTCGATCCCCAGCACCCACATGGTGGCTAAGAACCATCTTTAACTCCAGTTCCAGGGGAATCTGACACCCTCTTCTGACCTCCGTGGCATTGCATGACAGGGGTGCACCCATCTACATGCAGACAGTACATCCATACACATAAAAAACAATAAATAAAATTAAAAAAGAGAAAAAAATGGAGAAAAATGGTGGCTATTAATGACAACAAGAAAGAGCACAGGTGCTGATGAGGGTGTGAAGAAAGGGAGCAGGTATGTGGGGTTGGTGGAATGTAAGTTGGTACAGCAATTATAGAAAATAATATTGGAGGTTCTCAAAAATTAAAAACTGAACTCCCATATGATCCAGCTGTCTCTTTCTGATTATATACCTGCCTCTCAAAGAGACAGCTGCACTCTCATATTCTACAATATTTTAAACAATAGTCAACATGTGAAAACTGCTTACATGTAGGCAATACATTCATACACATGAAATAAAAGTAATAAAATGTTCTAAAATTTTTACTAGGATTGTCTCAGTTTAGGGAAGACAGGCATGTTCTTCACACCTGTTTGTAATCCAAGCATTTGAGAAGCTGAGTCATGTGGATATCAATTAAAGCCAGCTTGGGCTATGTGTAGTGAGATTTTTATCTATGCTTCAATTATAAGATAAGATTTTGGCTTAGTAAATTACAGGTAACTGTGTGTATTGTGCTCACATCCAGCAAGAAGTTTTTTTTTGTTCTTGTTCTTCCTCCTAAACAAGAGTAAACTGGTGAACACATGGTGATTCCCATCTCGGCCTAATTAGTACATGGGGCTGGAACCTTAGCACCAGTCATGACAGCTTTAGTGACACTGAACCATTGAATTTAGGCTCTTTACTTCCTAAGAGCTGACCAAGGATTGGGGAGGATATGACACAAAAGACATACTTATCCACTCAAGTGCACAGAGCTTAGATCAGGGAATTTCACCAGACCACCTTAGTGAAGAGCTGGAACCAACCCAAGTGCCCCTCAACTGACGAGTGGATAGAGAAAATGTGGTACATCTGTACAATGGAGTTCTATGCAGCGGTAAAGAAAAATGACATCATAAACTTTGCAGCTACCCTGTGGCTGCCACTGCTTTTGCCATCCTTCAAAGACATGAAACAAAGCTTTTCAACCTTCTAATATGGACTGAAGACTCATGTCTCTCCAAGAATCTTCCAAATCTTCAGTGCCAGACAGGGACTACTGAGACATCCAGCTTGTGGACTGAGCAACTATTGGGGTTTCAGCCTCTTCAGAGTATAGACTGCCATTGTTGGACTATCCAGGCTGTGTCACAGAGACCAGTACAGGAGGATCAAGACAGGATGTGGTGCTTACTGGACCTCATTTGGTGACCATTGGAAGAGAAAACCCTAGTGTGGAGCACAAGGGAAGGACTGATTGTTGTTTGCGCTTGCCAAGGAGGAGACTTCAAACAATTCCTCAAGAAAAACATGACATCTTTCACCCTAATAAAGAAAAAAAATAATAAAAAAATAAATGAAATCATAAGCTGAAGATGCTAAAACCCATGACGTCATGATCTTGCTATATGTGTGGCATGCATATATGTGCTATACGTGTGGCATGCATATATGCACATTTTGGAGTGATGCAAATTGGAAGTAACAACAGCAACAACAAAAACAAAAAGACTGGGTCAAAGAACTGCTGAAACGGTGAACTTCTGCCCGTCACAGTAAATTTCTGCATCTAAAATTTTAAAAGAGACTAAGAAAAAGATGAAGAACATGTTTACCAGAATGCATGAGCTCTGATGGGGTGGAGGTAGGGGCAATGAAGAATGAATCTAGATTTGATTGGGAAATTTTGTATGAAATGCACAGTTTTAATAAAAATTGGCTTTAAAAAAACAACAAAAGAAATACTTATCAATCAATTCAACTTTTCTACTTTTCACCCCCAAAGAGATTGACATTGACTCAGGAGAATCAACTAATAGTATAATATAAATCATCTGCACTACTTTTATTTATCAATAACCATATTAAACCATCCAGGGAGAATTTTCTGACTTGATAAACTGCACTGATACCAGGTGTAGAAGAAAAAAGGGACAGATAGGGCGCTGTACACTTTGCTAATTAAACTCAATAAACCAACATTTATTTATTTATTTATTTATTTATTTAGTCTTTTTTTGAGACAGGGTCTCCCTGCAGCCCCAGGTGTCCTGGAACTCTCTATGTAGACTACGCTGGCCTTTAACTCACAGAGATCCACCTGGCCTGTGTGCCTCCCCAGTGCTGGGATTAAAGGCGTGTGCCACCACGCCTGGCTAAATCAATCTTTATATATCTCTGGAATTGAGTTAATAGACTGAAAACAAGTAAGATCAGGAAGAACATTTATTTTATAAGATCCTTCATTTCTTTATTATATGTAAATAGGAGAGCCTAAAATTGTAGATCTTATATAAATTCCAACATCTAAAATAATAAATTAGCATATGGTCAATGTAAAGTTGACAGAATAAGTTTTAAACTTTATGTCTTCTCAGCAGATAGTATTTACATACCTCGATTCCAGAGAATTCTTATTCAAGAACCTCATCCATGGCTGAAGCCTCTTATACAGTACCCAGAACAGAGCAATAAGCTCTTTTATGTTTACATAAAAGTAAAGTTTTCAGTCTGTCTGCTCAGCATAGAGAGATCAGTATCTAGTCACTATAAATGCATCATGGCTTGTGTGTCAGCTATAGTCAGCTTTTGGCTCTGCAGAGCTCCTAGTCGGTCCACAGGCCCAGGAAAAAAAGGGATCCTCAGATGAGCAGAAGCCAAGATCACCCTGGGACAGGAGCAGGGATTTTGCAGGGTGTAATGATTATCCGACATGATCTCTTCATCATCATACTGAAGCTCTGCACCTGTTCAATGCTAACTCCATTTGCCTTTTTTGGCCATCCACTCACAACTCCTTCCCTAGTCTGTCTACTTTCAGTCTCTATTTTCCCTTTCACAGATTTCAGATGAATGGATCCTAATTAACTTTATAGGAATCATCCCTAAGGGGGCAGTAATTGGTTATATGAATGAATTTTTGAAGTTTGCAGGAAAATGGATGGAAGTGGAAATAATCATTCTGATTGAGTAACACAGGCCCAGAAAGACAAACATCGTGCACTTTCATATGTGAATGTTAGCTTTGAGTATTTAGATATGTATATTTTATTTGGAACACCCATAGACCTGAGGAAAGAATTAAGGGACCATATAGTGGGGAGATCTTCCAAGGGACAAGGGATGGGGGGATAGGACATAGCAATATAAAAGGGGGGGGAAAGGAATAATGGAACAGGAAAGATTAAATGAACAGTGCAGGGGATGTGTGGGTAGCAGAGGATGGAATATTGGGAGGGAAACGGCACTAAGGGGCTGTATTAGTCACTTTTCTGTTGCTGTGATAATACACCACGACCAAAGGAACTTTATAAAAGGAAGAGTTTATTTGAGCTTATGATTGACGGTTCCAGGGAATTAGAGTCCATTGTGGCCAGAGGCATGGCGGCTGGATCTGGAGCAGCAAGCTGAGGGTCACATCTCGAAAAGAGCACAGGAAGCAGAGAGAGGGCGACTGGAGACCACGAGGCTTGTTAAACTCACTAAGCCTGCCCCCAGTGACATACTTCCTCCAGCATGGCAACACCTTCTAAGACCTCCAAAAACAGTGCCACCAACTGGAGACAAATGTCTGAACACCCAAAGCCTATAGGGGACACTCATTCAAACCACCACAGTCGCTTTGAAAATATATATGGAGACATACTACCTTAGACATTTTCTAATAAAGATGGCTCAGAAACCTCTTAAAAAGTGTTTAACATTGTTAATAATTAAGGAAATGCAAATTAAAACCACTTTAAGACATCATCTCACTCCAATAAGACTGGCTAAGATCATGAAAACAAAAGACACCAAATGCTGGAGAGGTTGTGGGGAAAGGGAAACACTCATCTACTGCTGGTGGGAATGTAAACGCAAACAATCACTATGGAAAGAAGTGTGAAAAACCCTTAAAAGATGCAAAATGAGTCTACCACCTGACCCAGTCATACTACTCCTGGGTATATACCCAACAAAACTCATCCTACTGCAAAGATACATGCACTCTATGTTTATTGAAGCTCTCTTCACAATAGTGAAGAACTGGAACCAACCCAGGTGCCCCTCAACCAATGAGTGGATAGAGAAAATGTGGTACATCTACACAATGGAGTTCTATGCAACAGTAAAGAAAGATGACATTATGAACTTTGGAGGTAAATGGATGGAATAAGAAGACATTATGCTAAGTGAAGTAACACAGTCCCAGAAAAACAAATGATGAATGGTAGCTCTCATCTGTGGATGCTAGCACCAAATACTTAGTAGTAAGGCAAACTGAGCAATATTTTCTTTTATCTGAAAGCAACTGCGCCATTATAATGTGAATACCTTAATGGGATCTGGAATTAGCTTACCACTTATTTTCAGATTTTGTAATTGTCTTATATGAGGGGAGCGTGTGTACGCATACTTTAGAGTAATATAAAATTAAAGGGGAAAAATGTGAATTCTTAAACATGCTTTGGAATTAATATATAGTTTACTTTCAGACATCATAATTTTGGTATACATGTGAAGAGCATATATGCATATTTTGGAGCAATATAAATTGGAGGGAACAACAACAAAAGGACTGGGTCAAAGAACTGACTGAAACAGTAAACTTCAGCCCAAAACAATAAAACTCTGCAAAGGAAAAATTTAAAAAGAGTGAAAACAAACAAACAAACGATGCAAGACATGTATGGCAAAATGCATGAACTCAGGTGGAGTGGGGGTCATTGAAAGGGGAATGAGTCTAAAACTGGACTGAGAAATATTGTATGAATTGTACAAAACTTTAATAAAAATGTTTAAAATACATATAATCATAAAAAGAGTTTAGGCTGGGTGTGGTGGTGCATGTCTTTAATCCTAGCACTTGGGAGGCAGAGGCAGGTGGATCTTTGTGAGTTGAAGGCCAGCCTGGTCTACAGAGTGAGTTCCAGGACAGCTGGTGCTACAGGGAGACCCTGTCTCGAAAAGACAAAAAAAAAAAAAAAAAAAAAAAAAAAGAGTTTAAATGAGGGTGGAGAGATTCCTCAGCAGTTAAAAACACTTGCTGTTTTTTCAGAGCACCCAGGTTAATTCCCAGCACCCACATGGCAGATAACAACTGTCTGTATGTGTATGAATATGTGTATGAATGTACTGTCTGCATGCAGGTCTGTGCATCCGTGTCGTGCAATGCCGCGGAGATCAGAAGAGGGTGTTGGATTCCCCTGGAACTGGAGTTCTCCTGGAATTGGAGTTTCAGACGGTTCTCAGCCCACCATGTGGGTGCTGGGGATCGAACCCGGTTCCTCTTCAAGAGCAGTCGGTGCTCTTAACCACTAGGCCATCTCTCCAGCCCGTAACATCAGTTCTAGGGATCCAAAATCCTCTACTGGCCTCTGTGGGAAATGGTGGCATGTGGTGCAGTCACATACATACAGGCGAAACACTTATAAATATAAAATAAAAATAATTCATAAAATATGAAAAAGAATTTAATGAAGTTGTCTTGTCACAGAGAAACAATACTCCAACTAGACACCTCATCCTAGCAAATAAGAACTCCAGTAAAAAAAATGAGTTACCCCTCTTTGAGTTTTTGGTCAGTGAGATCCCATAGTCCCGGAAACATTACAGGCTATGGACAAAGCTCTTAGTTACCCTTCACAACCTGAAGGTAAGAGGCTATTGATGAAGACAATACATTTACAGATGTGAAATGGGTACTGACTTGGAAGCTTCATCCTTACTGGTTGTTTTAGAGTGCTTGAAGTTGCTATGTGCATTACCAGAGGAGAAAAATAATCATGAGTCTTATCCACTTGAATACCCTGTGCATTACAATAACAACAACATCATAACAAGCTATGCTCACTAGTACAATAGTTATGGAAGTAAGCAATCACCCTATGATTGATTTAAGGCCCGCTGCATGAGATAGAAATCATACTTTGCATTGGAATCAGGCCCAATAAACTGTGGCTAAATCGTTGAGAGGCCAGAGATGGAGAACCTACTACTAATCTACTTAATGAGTATAGTATAAAAATGAATCCTAATAACATTGCTACAAATACAAATTAATGTATCTCTATTTTATCATGTAAATTTCTTGCAGTATAAGGCATTTGTCACAGAGACCAACAACTGATCAATGTGCAAAGGATAAAAACTAGATTGCTCACATAGTAATTATCCCCCCCCGAAAAAAAACTAGATTGCTCTAATGTCACAGCCTTCTGCCCAAAGCTCAGGGATCAATCTAGGAGAGTGGTTGAAAATACTGTAAGAGCCAGAGGCGGTGGAAGAGTATAAGGAAGCAGCACTTTCCATACAGCACGGCACATATGAATGCACAACAATTATGACAGCATGCTCAAGATCTACTTAAGTGGAAGCAGGAGAAAAAAAAAAAAATCCCAGCATGGAAGGGAGAAGGTGAACAAAAGCTCCCACCCTGAGCTGCGGAGCTATTGGCATATGGTAGTTAAGAAGACAAGAGTTAATTTTCTTTAAAGGCACTAGTCTTGCTGCACCACACTCCAAGGCAGGTTCCATACAACCAAGAGTATTTGGGCCACGCGTAAGGGACTCAGTAGGGAAAAGAAAAAGAAGGAAAAGAAGAAGAAAGAGGAGGATGAGTGAGAGAAGCAGGAGAAACAGGAGGAGCAGGAGGAAGAGGGAGGGAGATAGGAAATGGAAGAGAAGGAGGAGGAAGAGGAGAAAATTAGGTGGGTAGGGAGGTGGGGGATACGTCTGGGAGGGGTCAGAAGAGAGAGAAAGATAAACCAAATATTGTTTATTAAGTTCTCAAAGAATTAATAATATGTTTATTAAAGAATCCCCAGCTATTACAATGACTACTGCCTTCTAAATTACAACCCTATCCAATAAAATCTTATATTAGCACTTCATTTCTCTTATAGGAAGAAATTAGTTTCATCTAAGATTCTCTTAGTTGATTTTTCTCTTGGAGAGACAATAATGGACAAAACACTTGGGAGACACAAACAATCACATCATAATAACCCAAATCAGGAAATGTTATCACAATAGTGCAATGTGATTCATATTTTTCACATTTCTTCAGTTATTCTACCCTGTCAAACAGCAAAATAATTCCCTTCTCTTCCACTGCCATGGCCTTTGGCATTTTTTTTTTTTTTCGTTTACAACAGTGCTTCAGTATTTCCTTGTATCTCATGTTACTGCTATTGTGAGAAATATACATGAACCTGTTGTTTTGCAGAATGTTCTTAGGTCACATCTATCAGATGTGACCTCATGATCAGACTCAAGCTATGGCCCTTTGGCAGGAATTTTGTTATTGGCAGTGTATATTCTTGATCTTTCTTCTCTAAGAGTGAAGCAGTATCTTGGACACTGGAAATAACAGAAAACATTATAAGGTCAAAGAACAGAAATGTTAATTGCCATCTGATATTCCTTTAAAATGTATCTTTAGGGCTGGAGAGATGGCCTAGCGGTTAAGAGCGCCGACTGCTCTTGCAGAGGACCCAGATTCGATCCCCAGCAGCCACATGGCTGCTGAGAACTGTCTGTAACTCCAATTCCAGGAGAATTCCAGTTCCAGGGGGAATCCAACGACTCTTCTGACCTCTGCGGCATTGCACGACACGGGTGCACAAACCTACACGCAGACAATACATTCATACACATAAATAAATTAAAATAAAATAAAATAAAACTTAAAAAAATGTATCTTTAAAATGTCTGCTGCCTTCCACGAGGTGTTCTTCCCCCATGGACCAGGGCTTGCAGCTCTAGGATTGTCCCTGGCCACCCGGTTATCAATCCAAGCTTGAGCCCTGCAAGGGAGGGTGAGGGAGGTAGGGAGTAATAACCTTGTGCAATAGAAGGAAGGAAAGAGAGACGGACTCAGATGAGAGACCAGGAGGGTTTCCACAAGGGAAAAAAACTCTTGGTTTATTGTTATAACTCAGGGTTTTTATACAGAACCTTATAGGGAGTTGGGACATACAGAAATCGGGGTTGGGACAGGCAGGATTTCAGGCCATATGCTCCAGATCACTATGGGAATGTGAGAATGCTTTGATATCAGCAAGAGTCCAAGCTTGGAGGCTGCTTGCTGACTCTTTAAGTGCTTCTGCCAAAGGAATACCTACATTTAATTGACAGAATTTGGTCACTCATTTCAGGGCAGTTTGCTTGAGAACTGACTCTGTCTTTATACCTTTGGGACAAGAATAACCAGATGTTCCTCAGCGATCTTATTTTTAAAATGGAGGATAAACATGGTGCATGCATCATAGAATTGCTCTAAACACAAAATTGGGTAATTTGTGAAAAATTCTCTACCCAGAGCCTAGCATTTGCAAATATCTATATATCTATATATTTCACTTTATTTTCAAAAAATGACAAATTAGTTATCTTTTTAAAAACTGGGAGAACACTCGTCTAGGATGTGTTGGGAATCTAGGTTCAATTCCCAGCCTTACAAAGAACAAAGCAAAGAAAAGCAAGCCCATGAGGGAAGAGAGTTTGTACTCATAATAATTGCATTCCAACCATTACAATTTTTAACTCGTTATGCTTTTAAAACTGACAGGCGTGGCCCATGACCACAAGGAAACAGCAGCTGGGAACTTGCTCATAGGAACTTAGAGCAAGCAATGCTGACAGCATGCACAAGACCCATGTAAACTCAAAGCACACAAAAACCCATCCTCAAGGTGAGGAAATGGGTAAGAAGCTCCAATCTTAGCTGAGGAACTATTGACAATGGATCACTGCCGAGCAAAGGAGAGTTGGTCTTCTTTAAGGGACTAATGCTCGATTGGTTGACCAGACTGGGTAGATGAGCTCACATGGAGGGACATCTGGAGACACAAATTTGACTCAATTGGCTGTAACATAAATGACAGAATGCATGAAATTTGTTGGGGGGGGCGGGGCTATGGGAAGTCCCTATAGGGGAGGGGAACTAAACTTGATCAAGATGTATTATATAAATGCATAAAAGTTCAATAAAGATTTTTTAAAGAAAAAATTGATGATCATCAAATTGGATTAGAGAATCATTTTCTGTAAGAATGAGTGCTTTGAGCCAGGTGTGGTGGCACATGCCTTTAATCCTAGCACTTGGGAGGCAGAGGCCAGCCTGGTCTACAGAGTGAGCTCCAGGACAGCTGGGGCTACAGGGAGACCCTGTCTCAAAAAGACCAAAAAAAAAAAAAAAGTCCTCTGGGTTAGGGCAGCTGAGAAAAATGGTTATTTCTATAAAAATTAAGTTTGTGTACCTGGCAGTACCTCAGATGAACTGCAAGGAGCTTATAGCTTATGGTATTAAGATTCTGGTTAGGCTCAGATGGGGATTTAATGAGTAGCTAATGAAACAAGCATATTATTACTCATTTGCACAGGCCTTTTACAAAAAAAAGGTATTTTTTCTCTTTCTAGCTAAATGTTCATTTTCTTGTATTGAAAACTGAGCCAACTCCTTGTCAGTTACCTGTCAGAGAACCAAAGTCAAATTCTGATCTTCCCGTTTTACTTGATGAGCAAAAGAAAAATGGTGGTTTTAGGATCTCATTTCAGGCTCTTGTCTCACAATTTTGTAATGTGACATATAGTAAACAAAATGGAAGGAAGAGGAAACATGCCACTTAGAACAATTTCTTTGACCACTTGTCCTTTCTTTTCGAAGAAATGGTCTTTCCCATAATAAAATGCCTTTTAGATCACTTTGTGTCACAATATTGAGTGCACTCTGGGTCATTGCTTTTAAAAAGATGAACAAGCCAAGGTATTATAAACTGCTCTTTATTAAAAATGACCTACATTATGATGATCCTCTGGAAATATAAAAGAGCACAGGACTGCTGTAGAGACAGGTCGGGGGAAAAGATAACCTGTGGAGAATGTGGTATGATGGGAAACTCCAATTAAGCCAGTTATGAGAATAATCAGATGTTAACACTGGAAAAGTTTGCAGGGTGGGGCTTTCATGGAAGATTTCCCTGAGCATCTGCATGAAAATGTTAGTATAATAAAGGCAATTATTTTGTACAGTTAATACATATTAATGAAAATAAATAAAGGAAAATTTGTAGAAAAGAAGAGATCCCACTGACAAATAAGGGAAGTGGGCTGGGTTCTTCTTTGTTGGTGCAGAGTCAAGGAAAGACAATAGGCTCAGGAAGCAAGGCCGAAGGTGAGGAAGGGGAGTCATAAAATCAAAATTAAAAGGAAGCAGAAAAAGATACAAAAATTCTAGTGCATTTTTAAAAGTTAGAAGAGGCTTTGGAGTCCCCATCAGTCAAAGAATAGTAATTCTATGTCAGTTTTAAGTAATTGCCTATCTACTAACTAAAATGAGTATAATATGAAAGAATCCTCAGATGCTGGACACCCAGCATCATGTTTAGAAAATGTTGAGCTTACTTTTCCTGGAGTACTGGATAGAAAACGGAGTGACCATTAGCAGAAGGAGAAGTGTGTAGTCTTCACCGTGTCTGTACTCATCGATCTTCTGCTTGGGAAAGAAAGAAAGGAACCCACTGAATAGAGACACAGAGAGACAATAGAAGTTGCACCATTCTGACAGCCAGCTGGGAGTTCTTGTTTTAGGTGCCAGCTGGAAAACAATTCTCAGTGGCTCTGGGAAAGCAGTTCAATTCTTTAAATTCTTTACCCATAGCCATTCAAAACACACACTCAAATGCTGGCCAGTCTCTGAGGACTAGGCCCTTCCATTTCTCTTTCTTACAAGCCACCATTTTTCTTCGTTTTATTTTGCTTTAGGTTGGGTGGCCTATTAGCTTTGGTCATCAATGACTGCTGTTAATCATAGCTATGGCTGACTACCTATCTTTGATGCCCGCATTTCCATTGCTATTCATAAAAAAATTTTGATTTCCCCACACAAGTTGTCCTTGATTACTTTTTTTTTTTTTTTTTTTTGTCTTTTCAAGACAGGGTCTCCCTGTAGCCCCAGCTGTCCTGGAATTAGCTCTGTAGACCAGGCTGGCCTTGAGCTCACAAAGATCTGCCTGCCTCTGCCTCTGGAGTGCTAGGATTAAAGGCATGCGCCACCAATCCTTGATTACTTTTAATATTGCTTTTTATCTATTTTTCATTCTCCAGGGCCTTTCTTGTTCTTCACCCTAAGCAACTATAAGGAAAATTTCTTGTTCCCACCAATCTCCACTAGCACACTGAATTTTGGAGATCATAATTTCTCTCAGATAGCAGGAAATCCTATCTAACCATTTGTTTCAAAGGAGTTTACTAGCATTGGGGGAGGTGGGGTATGGGGCATTGATAAGCTTCAGAGAATGTCCCAAATAATGTGGGTAAGCTAATAAACACACCGCTGATGGCTGAGCATCTGTAAGAGCAAAATTTGTAGGAGTTGCTGATTAAACAAACATTTCCCACTTAGCTTCACAGTAAAGATAAAATGGCCCAAATTGTTTGAGGCAGATGGTTTTTATCTCACTGGAAATTTCCTTCTGTTTGTTCATATTGATAAGAAGAGGTAAGTGTTAAGTACGGGTAATAAAATATAGATAACAGGTTTAGTAGGAAGGAATCTCAAGTCAATCACCATTAGAAAAGAGCCCTTTTTATTGTTTCCTATTAAAGTTGTCTAGTTTTTAAATGTGGGTTTTTTTTTCCAAAATGAATTGTGTTTTTTTAAAAAAATTTTTTTTTTATTATTTATTTTTGTATGTGTATGAATGTATTGTCTGCATGCAGGTCTGTGCACCCGTGTCGTGCAATGCCGCGGAGGTCAGAAGAGGGCCTCGGATTCCCCTGGAACTGGAGTTCTCCTGGAATTGGAGTTACAGACGGTTCTTAGCCGCCATGTGGGCGCTGGGGATCGAACCCGGGTCCTCTGTAAGAGCGTCGGTGCTCTTAACCGCTAGGCTATCTCTCCAGCCCAAAATGAATTGTGTTTTTAAATAATTCTGTTTTCATTTCCTAACAGAAAACTCTAAGCAGGTGCTACTAAACTTAGTTGGAGCATTGTCAAGCAAAATCAATAAAAGTTGACATCTATTTAGGTAGAGAAGACAAGAAAGTCATATTTTATGACATATAGCATATAGAAAATAATTTCATTGCATTTACATTGGAAATAACAAAATAGACTTGGTAGTGAAAAGACCTTGCAGTGTTATGGTAATGGAGCTAGACAGAGAAGGGGCATCTGGAGCCTTCCTCTCTGGCCCCTGTGGTCACTCAGAACAGCAGCATCTGACACTCCCATGGAAGAAGGCCAAGCACTCCTGCTCCCAGGAAATAAAAAGGACCCCATGGGATTATGGGCCCTGTCAGAGTTCAGAATCTCCCTTTCTGCAGCTTTGGATGCCTTCTTATGGAGCAGCTTCATCAGGCAAGCTACCTGGATGCCTGATGTACTTTCCAGTATTTATGGACACATTCTTTTATTGGATAGAGGCCTTTACCTCACAATGGTAAAAGGCTTCCTACATGAGATAATTCCTAGTTTTGGGATGCCTCTGTCAATTGGTTCAGATAATGCTAAATTAATCTCAGAGACTAGTGAAAACTGTTCCAAGCTCCTGCCCCTAGTCCTCCTCTGGGTTAGATGTACTCTCCTGATAAGATTAGGCTACAGCAATATAGTCTGGACACTCATTTGATCAACGTGGTTGAACACACACCCCCCCCCCCCCGGGTGGTGGGACCCATGGGCTGTGTGGGTTTGGGCACAACAGCCTGCAAATTGGTTTTACATGAAGGATGCTTGTACTCATAAATTATTACTTATTGCTAAAAAGTGAAAAAAAACCTGAGAGAAAGATGCAGGACAGTTATGGCAGAATGCATGATCTGGGATGGGGTGGGGTGGGGTGGGGGGAAGGGAAAGGGAAACATGCCTGAACTGAATTGGAAAATGAGGTATGAAATACACAAAGCATAAAAAAAATTAGGCTAGAAGGCTGCCCTCCTTACTGCCTAGACTAAGGGACTCTAGTCTAAAAAATTAACCCTTTTCTTTTTCAGCTTTCAATATTCTCTCTGTTTAGCAGGTAGGAATCTCAAGTCAATCACCATTAGAAAAGAGCCCTTTTTATTGTTTCCTCTTAAAGTTGTCTAGTTTTTAAATGTGGGTTTTTTTTTTTCCAAAATGAATTGTGTTTTTAAATAATTCTGTTTTCATTTCCTAACAGAAAACTCTAAGCAGGTGCTACTAAACTTAGTTGGAGCATTGCCAAGCAAAATCAATAAAAGTTGACATCTATTTAGGTGTTTATGCTATGCCATGGGGAGTTTCTTTTATGGTCCTGTATATTTTGTGTTTCATGTGCTTCTTATAGTTGTATGGGTATGTCTTTACTTAATTTGGAGAAATGTTATTCTGTAATCCTTTGGAAGATCTGGTCAATATCATTATTCTGAGATTCTTGTCCTTCCTCTATGCCCAGGATACATACATTTGGTCTTTTCATGGTGTCCCACATTTCCTGCATATGCTACTCCTGGTTATTTTATTTGTTATTTTTCACGTTCTTTGCTTGAGTGGTGCAGTTCTTCAATTTTATTGTCCAATCTTGATATTCTGTTTTCTGTTTCATTAATTCTATTGGTGAGGCTTTATCCTGTCTTTTTTTTTAATTTTATTTATTTATTTATTTATTTATTTATTTATTATTTATTTATTTATGTGTATGAATGTCCTGTCTGCATGTAGGTTTGTGCACCCGTGTCATGCAATGCTGCGGAGGTCAGAAGAGGGTGTCGGATTCCCCTGGAACTGGAGTTCTTCTGGAATTGGAGTTACAGACAGTTCTCAGCCACCATGTGGGTGCTGGGGATCGAACCCGGGTCCTCTGCAAGAGCAGTTGGCACTCTTAACCACTAGGCCATCTCTCCAGCCCCTATCCTGTCATTTTAAAGTGCTTCACTTTTTTCTTCATTTCAGTCTGTTTTCTTCAATATTTCCCTCTCTTTTGTGAATTCAGTCAGAAGTTTGGCCTGTTTTCTTTTAGTTCCATGAGTTGTTTGTGTTTTCTTAAAATTGGTTGAATTCTTGGATCATATTTATGATTATTCTTTTAAATTCTGTGTTCTTTAAGGTCGACAATTGACAAACGGGACCTCATTAAACTCAAAATCTTCTGTACATCAAAAGAAACAATCCCTAAATTTGTTAAACATAAATAAATAAATAAATAAAAAGAAAAAACAAACAAACAAAGGAAACAATCAAGGAAGTGAAGAGAAATCCCACACAGTGGGAGGAAACCTTCACTGCAGATACATCTGACAAAGCACTGATTTCCAGAATATATAAGCTACTCAAAAACAAAGAAGAAAGAAAACAAATAACCCACTCGATAGATGGAGCAAAGAGCTGAACAGAGACTTCACAAGTGAGGAATTAGAGATGGCTGAGAAACACCTTAAGAAGTGTTTAACATCACTAATCATTAAGGAAATGCAAATCAAAACCTCTTTAGGATATCATCTTAGTCCAATAAGACTGGCTAGGATCAAGAAAATAAATTATACCAAGTGCTGGAGAGGTTGTGGGGAAAGGGGAACACTCATCCACTGCTGGTGGGAATGTAAACTTGTACAGCCACTATGGAAAGCAGTGTGGAGAACCCTTGGAAGACTTGGAATGAACTTGCCACCTGACCCAGCCATACCACTCCTAGGCATGTACCCCGAAGACTCACCCCACCGCAGAGATACATGCATGGCCATGTTTATTTCAGCTCTCTTCATAATAGCAAGGAGCTGGAACCAACCCAAATGCCTCTCAACTGATGAGTGGATAGAGAAAATGAGGTACATCTACACAATGGAGTTCTATGCAGCAGTAAAGAAAGATGACATCATGAGGTTTGCAGGAAAATGGCTGGAGCTAGAAGACATCATGCTGAGTTGAAGTAACACAGTCCCAGAAAACCAAGGACGAATGGTATCCCCCCCGCATCCGTGGATGTTAGTGCCAATTACCTAGTTTTTAGTATTTCTTGTGCAGGGCCCCTTGAGCTTTGTCCAAGCAGTTGGGGAGTGATGCAATATTGGAAACAAAAAACAACAACAACAGAAAGGACTGCATCAAAGAACTGACTGAAACAGTGAACTTCTGCTCAAAACAGTCAACTTCCACATGGAGAATATTGAGAAAGACTGAGAAAGAGATGAAAAGCATGTTTGGCAGAATACATGAGCTCTGGTGGGGTGGGGGCACAGGGTGGGGAACACGGGTCTAGATTTGATAATCTTGTACAAAATATATATTAAAAATAAATAAATAAATAAGTAAATAAATAAATAAAAGATGATATCATGAAGGTTGTAAGTAAATGGATGGAACACGAAGCCATTATGCTAAGTGAAGTAACACAGTCCCAGAAAAAAAAAAAGGCAAATGGTGTCCCTCATTTGTGGATGCTAACACCAAATCCCCAGTTGGCAGGCAAACTGAGCAACTTTATTGTTATATTTCCTTGTATCTGAGAGCAACTGTGCTACTATAATGTGAATATCTTGATGGGCTCTTGAATTGACCTACCATTTATACTCACACATTGTAATTACGGTATATGGGTGGAAGATATGTATTAATATTCTAAAAAAAGAATGTAAAGTTATACTTCTTTTTACCTGCATGAAACTTTACTGTTAAAATGTGAATTCCTGAACATGTTTTGGAATTAACCTATAATTTATTTTCAGACTTTGTAATTTTGATTTATGTGTGGAGTGTATATATGCATATTTTGGAAAAAAATAAATAAATTCTGTGTTCTGAGTTATCTGTAGGGGGTTCTCATTGTAGAACTCTTCTATAGAACTGATGGTATTTGGGCACACATTATTTTGGTTGTACATATTTTTTTAATTGTGGACTTTTGTTGATGCTTGTGACTCTGGTTTGAAACTCAAGCCTTCCTTAGCTGAGCTGAAATCTGATTTTCTTTGTATTATTGATGTAACTTGATTGCTTTCTGATTGGGTAGGAAAAGCTGGTTGGTCTAGGCTACAGGCTTTCTCTTTTGATTTTTTATTGGAGGAGCCATATGGCTCCAGTCAGTTTACTTAGGGGCTCTCCAGGAAGGTGAATTTAGGAATACTTCAGAAGCCTCAGATGGATAGTGACAAGGTCTAAGAAGAGAAGATGGGAGATGGATGTGCTTCTCCTACTATTCAGCGGGGAATCCTGGCCCTTGGGCAGTGAGAGGAACAACAGGTGATCCCAGAACAGAGGATAGGTATGGAATGATTAGGGAGGCTCACCCTAGAGGCCAAGTAAGGCACTCTCGGGCAGTCTCCAAAGGTCTGGGCCCCTACTCCCAAGATTTTTATATCATTTTATTAATTAATTAATGAATGCATATATGCTTATGTGCATGTGCGTGTGCGTGTGTGTATGTGTGTGTGTGTGTGTGTGTGTGTGCGTGTACCTGTGAGTGTGTTCCATGATGCATGTGTGGAAGTCAGAGAACAACTTGCAAGAGTCAGTTCTATACTATCATCATGTGGGCTCTGGGACTCAGGTTTCTATACTACCATGATGTGGGCTCAAGGGTTCAGGTTTGGTGGTAAGTGCACTTAACCCAACAAATCATCTCATTGACCCAATTCTGAAATTCTTACCAAATAATCATTTATCTCTCTCCTCCCTTCCTAGATTTATTCTTCTTTTCCTCCTCTACTTCTTCTCTCTCTCTCTCTCTCTCTCTCTCTCTCTCTTTCTCTCTCTGTACTGAAGATTGAACTCAGGACCTCACACATCTTAAGAAAGTACTCCCTCACTGAGCTATACTTCTAGCTATTTTCTTTTACTTTCATTTACTGGTTTCAATTAAGTATATGAAATTTGGAGAATTTATCCTTCTATAAGCTTTGAACTTTAGATCTCTTTTCCAGTTGAATATCCATTTACTTATTGTAACACTTTCATGGTAAATGTGCAGGTTGTTTAATTTAAAAGAGAATAATATTTTAATTTATTGAATTCTTATAACTTAGGCTATTAGTTATGTAACAGTAAAAGATCTATCAGATGTTTCAGGATAAAATTGTGATGTTAACAAAAGAAAAAGACACAATAAAAAAATCAGAATCAGAATACCTTGACAATAATGAGACTGTAAAAGAATGATTTCCCTTAATGGACAATAAAACGGAATGAGGAAACATTTACAAAACGGTATTACATTTAGATAAATAGAAGGGAATTGACCCTCTTCCAAAGACTACATATATTTTTTTTTCTGTTCCTCTATACATTTTTATATTTTTCTTAGCCACAGAGATTTCTTTATTCAGAGTCACTGCAGTCACAGGAACAACCAAACCTCAAGTGGACAGCCCTAAACACAGGAAAATATGAGCACCACCAAATGGACTGAGTGCATAATATATGTATATTTATAAATGTAGACATATATGCATATGAACTAATAATAATCAAATAAAAGAGCAGGAAACTATGAGTGAGAGAAGGGAGCCATGGGAGAAGTTGTGGGGGACTGGGAGAGGTGTAGATAAATGCAAATACAGTACTCATGTATGAAATTATAAAAAAAGATGGAAGACTGGAATGGGAAGGTTTCCAGATTGTGTTCTTCCTTACTGCTCTAGGGTTGAGATCTTTCTTGCCTCTTCTTGCTTCTGATATTTGCCCACCATCGCTTCTCATTTCTTGCCTGGCAGACCTGTCAGTCGAGTAATACAACCCTCTTGTCCCCAAGTTATTTCACACTGCTTTTTCTCTCTGTGATCATCTGTGTCTGTGTTAAAATTCCACTTTTTAAATAAATCAAGCTTAGATCCCACCCTGATGACTTCATTTAAGCTAAAGTATTTTAGTAAAAATCTCATTTTCAAGTAAGGCTACATTCTGAGATATGGAATGATAGAACTTCAATACATACTGTTTTGTAGCACTCACTTCAAGCCACAATTTCCTCAAATAATTTTTTATTATGCTTATATTCTTCATTAGTTTTCCCATTAAAAATGCAGTCTTTAACATTTAGTGAGGATCCTGGGCTCAGGACTGATCTCATATCTCCAGCACTCATGTAAAAAGGCAGGTGTGGTGGTGTGAGTTTATAATCACAGCTATGGAGGCAGAAACATGAATATCCCAGCGATTCTGCCCAGCTAGTTTAGCCTCCACATTCAATGAGAGACTCTACCTCAGAAAATTATGATGGACAGCATAGAGGAAGACATCTAATGTTGACCCCTTGTCTCCACACATGCAAGCGCAAACACTCATAGCTCCGTACATGCATATCACATCAGACATACATTCTTATTTGAAATTATTTTTAAGTTGAAATATTATATACATTGTAAATATATTCTACTTTGCTATCTGCTGTGAATTTTATTATTTTAAAAATTCTTCACAAATTAGGAATCAGGTTTTTTTTTTCATCCTTTCTTCTTACTTCTTTAGGATAGCATATTTAGAATGTTTCCCAATTTGAGAGAAGATGGTTTTATTCTGTATTTGGTTATCTTGTCTGGCATTTATTTCACTAATAGTGAGAGAATAATTCTTCTTTTCCCTGTACTTACTTTCTCCCTCTCCTGCCCTTCTTCCATCCTTATTTCAAATTCTTTTCTTAAAATATTCAAAACTCATTTCTTGACCTTGCATAATACATGCTACTTCTTGGGAATTTGGTTCTGTTTGCATGTGCATGGATGTACACACACACACACACACACACACAAACACACACACACACACACACACACACACACACACCGTGTGGTTAATGCATAAATGAAAGCAAGGCTGAGGGAAAGAGTGCATGGTGGTCACCTGTCTGTTCATGCTGTTAAAGATTCCATAAGACTTTAACCACTGAAATCCCCATCTCCTCCAGGTCCACTTCTATTACACAGTATAGTCTTTTTGAGAGCTGCCTTTACATCACGGTTCCTCAGACAGTAAATGATGGGGTTGAGAAGTGGAACAATGACGGTGTAGAGAACAGACACGACTTTGTTGGAGTTGTAGGCGTACATGAGCTTGGGACGGGCATAGGTGAAAAGGGTTGTAGAGTAAAAGAGAATTACAACTGTGAGGTGAGAGGCACAGGTGGAGAACGCCTTTTGACGCCCCTGAGCAGATGGGATCTTGAGGATGGTGACAAGGATGGTTGCATAAGAGGCCACCACCACACAGAGGGGGACAGCAATGACCATAAAGGCTAAGAAGAAGTCTACCAGCTCAGCCTGGGAGGAGTCTTCACAGGAGACATTGAGGAGTGGAGAGATATCACAAAAGTAGTGATTGATGTGTGGTGTGCCGCAGTAGTGGAGCCGAGCTATGAAAACCATCTTGATCACGGCAGTCATGAGCCCACAGAACCAGCACCCGCCAGCCAGCACTCCACAGAGCTGGTTGGTCATGATGACAGGGTAGCGTAGTGGATTGCAAATGGCTATATAGCGGTCAAAGGCCATGACAGCGAGGAGTATGTACTCAGTGCAGACGAAGGTCACAAAGAAGTAAAGTTGCGTCATGCAGCCATTGAAGGAGATGCTCTTATCTGGGTTGAGGAAATCTACTAGCATCTTGGGACTGATGACAGTGACATACCACATCTCCAGGAAAGAGAGGTGGCTTAGAAAGAAGTACATGGGCTTGTGAAGCTGCCCATCGCTGCGGATGGCCAGGATGACGAGAAGGTTCTCTACCAGTGTCAGCAGGTAGGCTACCAGAAAGATGAAGAAGAGCAGGACCCGGAAGGCAGGTCGTGTGGGGAATCCCAGAAGAATGAAATGCGTTGTTACAGTCCAGTTATCGACCTCCAAAACCTTGATGATCATGGCTGGCTGTGGGCGTAGACAAAGTCAGTCTCTTCTGTGTCCCAAGTACCACCCTGCAGTTGATTCTACAGACAGCCTGCCTCCAGCAATTCACCACAATGAAAACTTTCTTGCCTTTATTTCCTCTTGAATTATGGTAAGAACAGGGACTTTTAAGCAAACATTAACTTTAGGGAGCTTATATTTGAAATTCTTAAAGTCAGGTTAAGAGGTGTAACTTGTCTAAGACTATAGAGAACTGAAATTAGGCCTCTCGAGTCCTGGTGTTGTGCTTTTTCAGCCTATCGTGGTTGGGCAGTGGAAGGCCTTTCTGTACCACCCTTTCACTATAGTAACGGCATATCCATTTATTGCATTCAAAAAGGAGACAGAAGACTCATTGCTCAGTCACTGGGTATAATTTATATGATGATGAAGTAGTTGCATGACCCTCCTTACCTGTAAAAATATGATAATTTTTATCTAAAAAGTTTGCAAACCTTGAATAAAGCAATATTTGAGCACACCACAAGGTTAATAGTAAATACAAGTGTGATGTGAACAGAGGATGAAGTTGAAAGAATAATTTGAAGGACAATCTTTCTTTCAATACAATCCATTGTATGACCTTCCTGAATAGGAATTTGAAAAAAAGTATAATTAAATGCTATTCGTGTTCATGTCCAGCTAAGTGAACAACATATTGATTACCTTATTTTTGAAGTGAGAATCGAAGGAAGGTCTTCACATTTGTAAACATCAAATGGTCTTTGGTGTTTAACTAAGTTCCTGTGGGTGTGTGTTGTTATCTCCCTATGTTACTGTACTCAGAACAATGCATGCTGTCCTCTAAGGTCTCCTTCCCAAGGACATCCCCAGCCCACAAACAACAAATTGCTGAAAAACAAAATGGTTCAAACAACATCTATTGGCAATGAGAAAGGAGGAAGTGAATCTAGCCCTTTTCAAAAGTGTTGGATTAAAGAAATTATAGTCTGTTTGAGAGTAATACCATAACAATCTTCCTAGTGAGCGACACTCCTTATTTGATAATTAAACCAAGGATGGCCTCTTACTAAGTTGGGCTGAAATGATCTCCAGAACATCCCAAACAGGAAGCAGTTCACTATTTCCAGTCTATCTCTATATCTACTATTTTCTGTTCTTCTCTTCTCCAGAGCTTAAAGCATATTAGTTCCTCATTTCTCAACAGCTTTGTTTTCCAGATGTGAATTTGCAGAGGGCAATTTTCTAAGGAAATAAAGCATGTGCTAGAAACTTTTCCATTTTCTCCATTTCCTTTTCCATTTTGATCTTGGATTTAAAGTTATAAAGAACAACAAAAAATTATATCCAAAGGATACATGTTTAGAGTGGAAAATCGACAATTAAAAGGGCCAAAAATCATTAATAAATTTAACAGTTTTGTTTTCTTTTAGAATGTAGTTTCTTTTTTAAAAAATTTTTTTATACTTACTATTTATTTAATGTACATGGAGGGCTCTATGTGGAATTCAGAGGGCAACTTTCAGGAGTCAGTTCTTTCCTTCCACCACAAGGCTCTGGGAATAGAACTTAGGTCATCAGACTTGGTAGTTATGCCCTTACTCACTAAGCCACCTCACTGGACCAGAACACATTTTCTTATGCAAATGCATCCTCAGGCACCCACACAAGCAAAAATCAACCCTGATAACCACAGCACAATATCCACTACAGCACAGTGGGGGCCATGAAAATTATAAAAATGAGATTTATCAATTCTCCTTAGATTTTCTATAATCTTGTCATCTTTTAATCTCTGAATCCAAGAGTCAAATCAACTCAAAATTATCTGTGAATATTTTACGTTAGTTCCCAGTGAGACTTTCTTTCCACAAATCTTTATCTAAATCAGCCCTTTTCTGACCAATGAAGGGTTGTATTGGTGTTTAGAGGAATTTTCTTGGTATGTGATATCAGATTACAAGTCCCCAGACTTATGTCCTTGGACTCAGTTCCTGTAACTATTTTCATATTCCCCAAAATTACAAGCCATGCATTACACCCTGATGTTCTATCCTCCAGGAACCATCTTCCATGGCCTCTGAAAGAAACCTGTCTGACAAGGCAGTTTTTTTTGTTGTTGTTGCTGTTTTTTTTTTGTCTTTTAGAGATAGGGTCACAGTTTTTTTTTTTTTTTAATTTTTTTTTCTTTTTTTTAGATTGGGTTTCCCTGTATCTCTGGCTGTCCTGGAACTCACTCTGTAGACCACTCTGGCCTTGAACTCACAGAGATCCATCTGCCTCTGCCTCCCAAGTTCTAGGATTAAGGGCATGTGTCACCACTGGCAGTATCTTCTCAGTAGCCTCACGGTAAATGCAGCCATTCTCTGGATGTACAACTCAGAGTTGAAGATAGAAGAAAAAGCATCAGATTTAATTTTAAGAGTAAGACTTAGCAAATAAAACTGGAATAGTTATTTTCATAGGAAATACGTAGCCATTCATTCCTGCTCTGTGTCCAACAGAAATATGAATGTCCAGATGTATGTTCAGAACTAGAAGTAAGTTTACATAAAACAAAGGAAAAATAAGCAAAAGAGAGTATAGGATCATCTATCAAGAGAATCTGATTGAGCAGTTTTTTTTTTTAGTTTTTTATTTTTTATTTATTTATTTTTATTGATTTCTGTATGTGTTTGAATGTACTGTCTGCATGCAAGTGTGTGCACCCTTGTCGTGCAATGCCGCGGAGGTCAGAAGAGGGTGTCGGATTCCCCTGGAACTGGAGTTCTCCTGGAATTGGAGTTTCAGATGGTTTTCAACCGCCATGTGGGTGCTGGGGATCAAACCCAGGTCCTCTGTAAGAGCAGTCTGCGCTCTTAACTGCTAGGCCATCTCTCCAGCCCTGAGCAGTTTGTTTTTTAAACATAACACTCAGCTTTGAGATTTGTAAAAGTTGAGTAAAACAAACATTTAGAAATGCTGTGTGATCACACTGAACTCCCTAAACTATCATATTAAATACAGGGGACTAGAGATATATAATTGTTGTATTTTGATACATTAGACAATTACTTTATAAGGTTGTTTGAGCCATATACTATTTGTTCTAAGAGTGATTCGATAGCTCTTCTGGCAGGAATGTGAGAAAGAGAATGTGGCTTTTGTAATCAATAGTTGTCCCTGCAGGGGGTGCTCTCCAGCTCTTTAATCCCTCTATATGAATAAACAAAATTCAAGATGTGAAGAATCAAAGTGTTGAAATGAGAGTTAGGACCTAAGTGAAGAGTTCAGACTAATAGAATTATAAAATCAAAGTACATACTTTTTGCCAGATAAGAACTAGAATATTTCAATGTTTTCCCAAAGTTAAATGATTTTATGTGGGGAGAATTGTCATTTGTTAATGACCCTATGCCAGATCCTGGCAAGCTTTAACTTCTGATGACCTCATACACTCCATTTAATTTAGTTTCTCATATAACACAATTAATATTGGTTCAAGAAGAGCAAATAACCTTCTGAATTTTTAGCTTTGTTTCAACAGGATTATAAAAGGGACTGTGAATCTTACAATTCTGAGTTGTCAGACTATTGAGTAATTACAAATGTGCAATACACACACACACACACACACACACACACACACACATTCTATCACCAGGGAAAAAAGGGAATGGTCAGTTATAGAAATACAGGCTTTGGAACTAAAAGAAACTTGGTAAATTGAAGGATTTAAATTTCTTTCAAATTTGTGAATTTCAATGCATAGATCAAAGTATTTATCTAATCCTATTGAGCGACAGAAGATTCAATATCTAAAATGATTGCTTTCCTTAAAAAACAGTCTCTATTCGGGGTGTCATAAGCCTTCATTTTCAGGTACACAGAGCTATCATGTTTACAAGTTGTAGTTATTTTCTGGGGTGGTATAGAATTGTGTCATTGCTTTTTTTCAAGGCATCAGATTTGGCTGTGTAAATCAGTGCTGAAACCTGTTTAATGTCCAAACATCCACCTGCCCCTGTCCACTACTAACACTTCTTTTTTTTTTTTTTTTTACTAACACTTCTTAATGTGCATACCTTTTTATAGCTAAGACTTTAGTTTCTTAAAGCTTCTCATTATTCTTGGATGATCCCAAGGACACTTCATGGGGAGCATGATCAGAATGCTAAGACTTGATTTTATTCTAAAAGCAGAAAGGAATAGCATGCTGCCCTTGAGCCTTCCATGAGCAAAGAGCAAGAGGCTCTAAGAATTTCCCAGGAGATTGATTTTACACCTCCCTGTAGGTAGTTATTAAGGAAGTCAGGGCCATGCTGGGCTTGGAAAGGGATCTGATTTGTTTGTGGGAAAATGAAGGGCAGAGAAAAAACTTTATTTGAAGAAAGTACTTAGGATAATATTTTAAAAAAAATTGCCATGTGAGGTTCATGGAGATGATCTAGGCTAAATCATGGACCTGAAAGTCTCCAAGTGTAGTCTACCTCCATTTTCACAGGATTTCTTAGCAATAATTGTAGTTCAAGTTTACATGTACAGCAGTTTCTAATTTTGTTGCAGGAAACAATAATTACCTGTCTTATAGTAAGTCCTTCCACATAGCTTTTTTTTTCTTTTTCTAAGTTGGGCTTGAAAACCACAGGCAGAAAATTTCTACGTTCAATACCCCTGATCTATTATGCCATTTATAACCTTCTAAAATCATGGCCTAGGTTTGAAATAATTTTCCCAAAGGGAAAGGTTTTGGATTCTATTGATCTCAGTTTGAGCCCCATGAATCTGCAAGTTCTCCCATAGTTTCTAGTTGCATATACATGTGACCACATGGTGCATTTTTGGAATAATCAATCCCATGGAAAGGCAGGCTTACCTTCTACACTTCAGTGCATGGACAACAGTCAAATCATTATCCTCTAAGAATCTGTGAGTCATAAGCAGTTCTGTAGCTAGCATCTTGTTTGGTAGCTGCTGCCTTTGTTCAAAATAAAAACATACACATAGACACGTGCATCTCTGCCACTTACCAGACATATATTCACTCTGGTGCTCTCACAGCTTCTCTCTCTCTCTCTCTCTCTCTCTCTCTCTCTCTCTCTCTCTCTCTTCTCTCTCCACCTCTATCTCAAAGCCAAGTTCAGTTCTTAGTTTGCAAGTCAGTGGGTTTAAATAGTACATTAAATGGGGATATCTTTAGTATAACAGATCACTAGGCAATTGCAGAAACTTGGGTCTATTTTATCTAGAGTGGGTTCTCACAGAAGGATCTTAAAATAACATGAAAACCCATGCCATCTAATAGGTCTGGATCCCTGATATTTTTCATATGGCTTTATAAGCACAGCTATTAAAGAAATCTCTGCTAGATTGTTCTATCTATGTAGTGTTTCCTCCTGTCCTATAGTGTGTTTTAACACTGCTCCCTATAGGCTCAAAGAAGACAAATTATTCTTTAAAATTTATGCAGTGAAAATCTGGATCAATCCATAATTAATGCAAAGCAATCTTCAAGTATTCACTGCTTCCTTCAAAAACACAACTAATATATAACCAAATTATATTTTTTGGAAACATCTTTTTATTCCAACTCACCATTTTTTAGGGGTATAACTCTTTTTACACCCTTGTTAGGGATTTCTGGGTCCCACTGTAAAAAGAGACAAAAATCATGTAGAAAATTGCTTTGCAAAGATGGTGTATTTCCTCTGACCTTCAAGAAGGCACTGAATGGAGCTATTTGTGCATCTTTCTGTTTTTAAGCTACTAGAGGAAAAGAAACCAAATCCCTCCCACCCCTAGGGGACCTCTCAAGAGACATGGCCTTCTGAAAAGTATTCACCCTTCCAGTGCTCAAAGGACATCCTGGGGGAAATCTACGGAAAGAGTGAGCAAGCTAAGAGGGACCTAAGGGCTCAAGAGGGACATTAGAATAGAAGTACATGGCCTTTCCTTTCCAAGTATTTATGTTTGCATGACAGGTGTGTGTTTGTGTGTGTGTGTGTGTGTGTGTGTGTGTGTGTGTGTGTGTGTGTGTGAAGGTGTTTTCTATCTGGGAACAATAATAAGGTATTCTGTGAACAAAGAGCACTACAGCCCAAGCCATTCTGGAAAGAATAACATTTAACTGTGAGGAGATTTAGGTGTGAGAGTGCACAGAGACATGCAAATGCGGAACACTGGAGATACTGTACTTACGATTTGTCATCTCTATAAATAGATGTGGTCCTTACCCATCAGGAATGCAAACAAAAATAAGTATATCATATTCAGATGAGATATGTATTTTAAAAAAGGATTTGTACAAATATAAACGTATTTCCTCATATATTTTTTTCTTTTTGAGACAGAATCTTAGGTAGCCCACTCCATACCAGACAAGCAACAACTCTTATATTGACCAAGGTGTCTCCCAAGTTTCCAAGATCCTGATCATGTTCTGCCACAGTCTTGGGTCAATGGCTCTGCAGCTCCCTTCCCTTGGATATGTGTATATCTTAATGTAAGAAACAGCATATATATGTTGGTTAGCAAAGGAGATTTTGCTTTTCTGGAACTGAGACATAGGAGATATGGTTAAAAGAAGATAACACCACCAAATATTAAATGAAACTCTTTTTTTAATGAAACTTTTTAAAAACATTAAGAATTTCTTAAAAGACATCTAGCAAAAGCCTCTGATTACAAAGGCCCAAGTTAATGTATACTTTAACAATTCTATAAAAACTTCCAAAAGGAAACTTTCCTGCAGAAAACTGGGTATTTTCTTAATTTCTAAGCTCTCTTCAAGCACATTATTGGTTCTTTGTTGATGCCCCATGTTACTGACTTGTATAAGACTGACATTATTCAATAGATACTTGTTGGATCTTTTGGGCATGTGATAAATTACTGTATTTATATTGCTAGTCCTTTCATTCAGGTTTTTGCTGAAATAGTTTTATGGCCTGTCAGTGTTACCTGGATGCTTCTAGGACCAGAGAATCCTCTGTCATTAAAACACCAATGAGCAAGAAACAGGTCTGATGCCATGTGAGTTTTTAATCCCTCAAATATAGACAAGAAAAATGTGATAGAGGTCATTGAAAATGTTGAAATGCAAAAGGGCAAATGCCTTTCATGTATAAAAAAATAACAAGCCAAGAGTCCATGGGTTTCATTTCTCCTTGTTCAGTTCAGTAATGTAAATACATTCTCAATTTATGGAAGTATTATGTGATTTATCTTTGAAAGACAATATTAACATTAAGCCATAAATTGTCACTGACTCAAAGCTCCAAGTGTGGGGCATGGAACTAAGTGACTGATAGTATTCTTTTTTAATTTTTTATTTATTATTTTTTATGGGTATGAGTTTACTATCTGCATGTAGGTTGGTGCACCCATGTAGTGCAATGCTGTGGAGGTCAGAAGAGGGAGTTAGTTTCCCCAGGAACTGGAGTTAAAGACTCCATGTGGGTGCTGGGAATCAAACCCGGGTCCTCTGCTAGAGCAGTCAGTGCACTTAACCGCTGAGCCATCTCTCCAGCGCCCTGATATTATTCTTACCTGCGTGACTTTAGACAAGGTAATGTATGTCTTATTTCATTTTATTGGAAAAAATGGCATTGACATAATAGTGTTATCACTTAGAATTATTGTGATATAAAATATTTAGAACAGGACTTGTTATATTAATGAGTGTTCTTATTTGTATTTGTATCATTTGTCTGACAAACATACGAGGTTCAAAAAATTTAATTTCTACTTCATCTTGACATTTACTTGTATCTGAGCAAAATAATTCTTGCCACCTTTGAAATTTCTCAAGTATTACGGTGAAACTATCACTGTATAAGCAACTTCTGTTAATAGGCTTTTCTGCCAAGTGACTGTCACCTTGCCAACTTCCATTCAAACTAGAGGTAGAGGCAGATGTAGAATCCACAGTAGATTACTACTTAAATAAATTCTCTGCTTATTTAGTTAAAAACATTGTTTGAAGATAGAAACACAGAACTTAAAATAAGTCAAAAAAATCCCTGGACTTAGAGTTATTTTCTTATACTTCTTTTTCTTTTATTTAGCATTTGTACAACTCATACAATGGTTTCCAATCAAACCCAGTCCCCTCCATGTCCCAACCTCCACAGCAAAACTCATGCATTACAACATCCAAGCTAAGCCCTATTCAGTCAATCATTCAAACTCAGATGTCCTTGTGTGCAAATAGATCTTCTGGAGTCCAGTCAACATATCTAGGAATCCTGGGTAAGGCATATTCTCCCTCACTCAACAGTACTCAGTCTCTTATAGTTTTGAGTCTAGGGTCAGTCCCCCACCCATTTCTCTTGCTCCACTTTGAGACCTTGTCCTCATTGGCGTGGGTCACATGTCTGATGCCTACATTGCCACAGGTTTACAAGTGAAAGCTTGCAATAGACTGTAAGTCAGTGCTTCTCTACATTCATGCACCAGCCCTGGCTCTTATGACCATGATGAGCTGCCCAGCAAACTCTGTCTATTGGTGCAGTAGAGGCACTGTTGTCTGGGGATGGTCAACAGCTATCCAATTTGACTTGGAACCCTCTCATTGGGATTGAACCCATGAGAGCCACTATAAACTCAACCAAATGCACAGGACTGGAAGAGGACATAGAGCCTAGAGAAAAGCCTATACGGGTTATATCTCTAGACAAATGAAATCTCTTAGCATACACTCACTATGGAATCTTACATTTACAGACAAGCATATCGTACACCATTCATCAAAAAAGCTACTCTATGTAAAAGCTGGAGGCCACTGCAGAATCCAACAACTGATCAGATACAGAACATATACATCTGAAAAATTGCCATTCCTAGGAAACACATCTACAATTGAACTTCTATGTGCAGAATGAGGGGCAGAGAGAAAACGAGCGCACCCCTCAATTCTCATTGGTAATATTTGCATACACGATAGTGAGGCAGAGTCCACAACTAGTCAATCTCCAAAGAATGGATGTCCCCAGAGTGTATATTCCTGGATGGAGCCCCTATATTAAACCTCACTTATCCATGGCTCAGGGATCATTGCAGAAGAGGGGGCAGAAAGATTGGACTAAGAGTTCTTAAGAGCAGCAACTATATAATTCATACTTGCTAGTACAATATTCAATGTATAGGAGAGACTTAAAATATCTACTTAGAGAGAAGACCAGAGTAGCTTCATTTGCTTTACAGAATTTATTAAATGGGTATCTTAAATGTAAAAGAAGTTGAGAACAGGGAGAAGAACCTGGTTACATAATGCTATTATGTTGGGAGGACTTATGACAATGCTACTTTGAATATTTTTTCCTTCCTTTCACCTTAAGTAGGTGTCTATCCTAGAGATTGAGATGGGTTTCTTGTAGACAGCATATAGATGGGTTCTTTTTCCTAATCCATCCTCCCAGTCTATGTTTTTTGATTGGGGAGTTTAGTCCATTAATATTTAAGGTTATAATTGAAAGATGTGTGTTTCTTCCTTTCACTTTATTATCCATTTGAATTTTTGGTGTAGTTTCTACTTCTGCAGTTATGCTTTTATTAATCTCTCTTTCTAGGTACCTGGGGATAATTGCTCCTCTCTTCTGTCCTTTGAATTGCTTCAAGTATTCTCTGAAAGATTGGTTTTCTGGACGTGTATTCTATCATCTTGTTTATGTCGTGGAAGATTTTTCTCTCTCCTTCAAATATAATTGATTATTTTTGCTGGGTATAGAAACCTGGGTTGGCATCTATAGACCTTTAGCACTGGGAATGCTTTGCTGCACATTCTTCTTGCTTTCATAGTTTGCACTGAAAAGACGTTTGTAATTCTGGTGGGTTTCTCCTTATAGGCAACTCGTTTTTCTCTTGTGGCTTTCAGAATTTTGTCTTTGCTTTGTGCATCTAGCATTAGCTATGATATGGTGTGGGGAATTTCTTTTCTGATCTTGTCTATTTGGAGTTCTATGTGCTTCTTGTATTTGTATGGGTTTATCTTTTTTTTTTAGTTTGGGGAAATTTTCATCTATTATTCTGTTGAAGATCTAATGAATATCATTTTCTTGGGATTTTTCTCCTTTCTCTATCCCTAGGATGTGGAGGTTTGATGTTTTCATAGTGTCTCACATTTCCTGGTTGTTCCACTTTTGTGTATTTTAAAATTTTTTTGTAATCTTTACTTGAGCATTTTAGTTATTTTGTATTATCTTCCAGGTCTGATAATCTTTGTTCTGCTTCCTCCATTCTACTTCTGAGGCTTTTTATGCTCCTTTCCTCTTGATTGGATGAGTGTTCAATTTCCTTTTTCATTTCATCCTATGATTTCTTTAGTATTTCCACTTCCTTTTGGAGCTTCCCAATCTCTTCCTGCAGCTCCTTGCTTTGCTTGTTGGTTTCCTTTTTTATTTCAGCATGGGATCTTTTCAGTGTTTCCACTTCCTTCCAGAGTTTGTCATTTTCTCCCTCTAATTCTTTCTGGAGTTTGCCATTCTCTCCCTTTACTTCTTTCCAAAGTTTGTCATTCTCTCTCTCTAGGTCTTTCTTGAGTTTTTCATTCTCTCTCCTAAGTTCTCTGACTTTTTCTTTATATTCTTTGATTTCTTTGAGTATGTCTGCAATTGTCCTTCTAAGATCTGTGTTCCAGGTTACCTCTAGGGAGATCTCATTGTAGGAATCTCCTATAGGGTTGGTAGAGTTTGTTATGGAATTATTCTGCACTTTTCCCATGTTGTTATTTTGTTGTTCTTTTGGCATGTGGGTTTCTTTTCGTTTGTATTCTGATGCAAATCTCAAATTTTTCTTGCTTCCTTCAGATGCCTTCATTTTTTTCTTCTTGTTTATGGAGTGTTGACTTGTCTAGGCTACAGGCTTTCTGTTCTGAAGTTTCTCCAAAAACTGTGCAGATAACAACCTGGTTGGTATCCTGCTGAGCACTGTGCTCACTCTGCTTCCTGCCAGCCAGTTACTCTAGGTTGTTTGCGGGGCTTGGTGTTGTAGGACTAATAGGAGGTAATAGCTGGCATCTGTGTGCTAGGAACTGAACCCAGGTCTTCTGCAAGAGCAGTCAGTGCTCTTAACTGTGGAGACATCTCTTCAGGCCCCAGCCTCAGTCTTTTAACTTCACCATCATGTTTATAATCTTAATGATGGATTCTGGGACTCTAAGAACCAAGTCTAAGCTCAAAAAAAAAAAAAAAAAAAAAAGGAATAAAGTGCTGGTAGCTCAGATGCTAGCCACTTTTTTCTCATAGAAGATAGTATCAAGTTGGGGATATAGCTATGGAAGGAGGGATGGTGCATGCCCATAGTCCTAGCACTCAGGTGTTGAGGGAGGGAGATCAAGAGTTCAAAAGCTACACAGTGAGTTTGAAGTCAGCCCGGGATACATGAATCACACTTGCAACAACAACAAAATAGATCAATAAAGAATAGTTTTTTTGTTGTTTTTTAAGAATTTCACTATGTTTTAACTGGAAAAAATGACATGTGTAGCCATTGCTGGAAACTAAGCTGAGCAATCAAATAGAACAATGCAGATTCATTGTTTTGGATAATGCTTTTAGCTTAAACCAATTCAGTTATCCAGCAAAGAGAACTGTGGTCACTATTGGAAAGTTAAAAAAATTCTTTTTTCTTTATATTTTGTAAAATATTTATTTTATGTGTGTGTGTGTGTGTGTGTGTGTGTGTGTGTGTGTGTGTGTGTGCACAGAGCCCACAAGAGGGTTTCAGATCTCTTGGAACTGGAATTATAGGAGGTTGAGACCCATGTAACATGGGTACTGTTACATGGAACCAAACTTGGGTCCTTTGCTACATCAGCAAGCACTCAACTGCTGAGCCATCTCTTTAGTTCCCTCATTTCTATATTTTTCCCATTTTTAGTTCCAGTAGAAGTTAGTATCAATGTACAATTGAGTTAAATGCACAGTTGGCAAAATAAAATAGAATATTTAGAGGAATCTCTGAAAGAAATAGTGAGAAACCAACCTACCAACAGCAATTAGAACCTTGTGAGAATCTCTCACACTGGAGGTAAACAAGCAAGAGCATTCTCATTTGATAACAGCCTGTCTCTTCCTCTTGGAATATGGAAGCAACTATGTAGAAAAAGAGTATCAAGTATGGAAATTAGACTAAAATAACCAAAGAAAAAGTTGTGTTCTGTATTTGATAGCTTAAGAGTCATGATATTGTCCAATCTCTTTGACGAATAGTCACTACACAATTCAACCAAATGACACATTGGCATAATTTTATATTCTATAATTAGGAATGTTAAACATTCTTATATGCTTATTAACTTGAAAAATAGTTACAAGAATGCTCAAAGTTTGCTTTTCTCAAATGTTATAGAAAAGTCTAACTCTAATACTTGCATGAATTTGGTGCACAGTTAACAAGACAGGCTGGGGAGAGAAGACATTTTGAATCTTTTGTTCAAATTATTTTAGTTTTAATAAATGAGGAACACTGAAGTATAAAAAAAAGTCATAAGTCAATATCAGTTAAGGCTGGAGAGAGGGCTCAGCAGTTAAGAGCATATACTGCTCTTGGAGAAGCTCTGAGTTCAGTTCTCAGGACCCGTGTCAGGTGGCCCAGAACCACCTGTAAATCCAGCTGCAAAGGATTAAATACTTTCTTCTGGACTCAGTGGGCATCTGCCTTCACATGTACATACTCCCCACATAGACATGTATACACATAGCTAAAATAATAAAATAAACATTTATAAAATACTTCACTTATTTGAATGAACAAAAATGTGACTTTTCACGACTATTGATATTATCTTCAGATTCCTTGTCAATATTCTCTTCAGTTCACCTGGGATTTATTGTACATTTGACCAGTACCAGCCACAATGACAAAGTTACAGCCCAAGAAGTGAATATCAACTTGAGATAAACAGACCCATAACAAATTAGGGTATTGACTTACGACTTTTATTTATACTTCAGTGTTCCTCATTTATTAAAACTAAAATAATTTGAACAAAAGATTCAAAATGTCTTCTCTCTCCAGCCAACATCTCCACACATATCTTATTCAGTCTTATCACAAATATATTTTCTTATTGATTTTTGTACTTTTATGCTTTCATTGATACATTAAAATGACAGTCTTAAAAAAACAAAAAACAAAACAACAACAATAAAACAAGACAGGCATATCTGTTGGAAACCAAATATTGGTGCTAATAATTGTAAAATAATGATAATATTGAGCTGATTGATTCAAACAGATTTTAAATGGTTAGAATCAGTTTGTCACTAATTGGCTAGCAGTCTGAGCTCGCAGTTATAAACCAAAATGTTCTGTTCAATACCTAGGTAGGCTCTTTTATATTGCTTTAAATTTTTAAAGAAAATTTTATTGCATGGATGTGGTTTTTGTGCATATTTTTTAGTAATGCCAAATCTGTATGAATAACATAAACATTGATTTTTTTTAAAAAAACAAAACAGATTTTGGCTTGAACTTTTGACTAATGTACAGTAAATGCCAAACCACAGACTTGATAGAGATGTTTTTATAAGTTAATTTTGTAAGAGTTCACGTTAAGGACACGCTTCAGGTCTGCTTGAGCTGTTTGGCCAGTGGGGCCTGGTACAGAAACTTGGATCTATTTGTGGTATGTACAACTCAGATGTTTCTCATTAAAGAAAAATTTAGCTGGAAAAAACCTTTAACCTTTTAATGAATGGTTCCTGAGAGCTAATGCTATTACAGCCTAGATTTTCATAGAATCTGCCAAATAATCCAGTGCACTACCAAATCCCGTGTTTGGAATCAAAGCACTTAGAGAAACATATTACATGTTAGGAAACAGAACAAACCATCACAGCAGCAGCAACAGTTTGCCTTATGGGGAAGGGTCCATGAAAGTAGCCAGCAGGAAATACTGTTTCTCAGAATCTTAGCTAACTATGACAACAGGTGATCTGCACAAGAGAATGTTGAGTCATCTTTGACCTGGAACCCTCAAGCCCTATAGAACATCTCCAGCAACATCTCCAGCAACAATTTCATGGGTATCCAGGTCTTCCAGAATTCCCTGAAAAAAGACAGGTGAAATTATAAAAATAGCTGAAGCTATGATTTCCTTTATAATCCTCCTAGTCAGAGGACACTTACCAATCTGTATCGCAAGCAATGTTGCCTAGCAACATTTAACATATGCAAGGCACCATAACTAGGAATTTAATCTTTCTTATCCATAAAATACTTATCTACAGAGAAAAGACTTGCTAACCCTTTGCTCATGCATACAGCATTTACTTAATATTCATAACAAGCACATGTAATAGTTGGTATTATTTTTATCATGAAAAAGAAAAACCAGATAGAACATTAAAGTTCCTTGCTTATGACTATATGATTTCTTTGTAGTAACCCCAGGATAAAACTGATACAAGCTTCTAGGGTCTGAAATTTTCACCATGAACTCCATGTCTTCTGTAACTCTACAAAAGGAGAAGGAAATATATTGAAAACAGAGTTTTGTGCAGGAAGATTCCAAGGCCATTTTGGAATTTTATAAAAATAGAGCCACATAAGCTGTTTTATGTAAGTCATATTTTTCATTGATTTTATTATTAATAACAGAAAATCTATCAAGTAGTTTTCTTTGATAAATGACTGTCTCAGTCGCCAGCTGAACACATACAACCTGGCTCAGTATAAGCAAATATAAACCGACAACTGTGTTTACTAGGATTTGTTAAGTTTCCCATCCATTTTATTCTTTCATATGTTTCACTGAATTTGGTTCAGTGTGCACAAGCTTCAGTAAATGAATCTAAAATCTGGATGTAACAACATACCTGAATAATTAAAACAGCTTTTTGAAATATGGTAGAGTATCTACAATTTAGGCTATGAAGCTGAGGCATCCCACTTAGAATAGAGATGTCTTTATCTTGTCTCTGGTACTTTAGTCTTCTCTCTTACACTGTTTTCTGTTTTCATCCTTTGCTCAGGGACAAAATTCAAAGTATTTCACAGGTAGTAGCTAGTTGACCCTGTAGGAACTTTTTTTTACAACACATTTTGACTACTAATTAGTTAATGTACATGGGATCAACCAACTTCATATCCTTTGTAGGTTCAGAGGGGAGAGAGGAAGAGGCATTTAACCATGTTAATTGATGTACGTATGACTGACTACCAGCACTTCACCTTTCCACCTTGAATTTCAGTTGGTTTCAAATCTATACAAGTTAAAGATATTTATGATTCTATGTCATTTATTCTTGGGATATGTATTATATAAACTTTTATAGTTTCTTATGGAAGTAGCATTTGGGGATAGGAATCTTTGAAGACCCATTTCTTTTAGGTTTTCTCACATAGACAATGGGCTTGGTCTAAAGCAGAAACTCTCAAACCATTTCTGAAACAGGAGTTCCTAGGTACTCTTAATTACTTCTACTAGGATTAAGTCTCAGACAAACTTGATACATATTTTCCGGGAATCTTTACTTTAAACCCCTAATTCTTGTGGACCATACCCAATCTTAGTTTGGAAATTCCTGGATAAAATCAATGATTCATAAATTTCCTGTTATTAGGGTGTTCCTGGACAATATTTAAAGTACTGGCTAATTGGGGCTGGAGAGATAGCCTAGCGGTTAAGAGCACCGACGCTCTTGCAGAGGACTCGGGTTCGATCCCCAGCACCCACATGGCAGCTAAGAACCGTCTGTAACTCCAATTCCAGGAGAACTCCAGTTCCAGGGGAATCCAAGACCCTCTTCTGACCTCCGCGGCATCGCACGACACGGGTGCACAGACCTGCATGCAGACAATACATTCATACACATACAAAAATAAATAATAAAAAAAAAATTAAAGTACTGGCTAAGTGAATTGATGTTCCTTGTAAGTCCTTTCTGTGATTGCTGGACGAGACTCTATTAAGATTCTGTTGTGCTTGGATCTCTTAGGCATTAATCCGGCCCATCCCTAGGATAGTAACACCTGTCCAAAACCGTCTTCTTGAAGGCATCCTTTACTTCCTTGTTTCTTAAGCAGTAGATGGCTGGGTTTAGGAATGGTACAATGACAGTGTAGAGCACGGAGATGATCTTGTTATAGTTGAAGGTGTACATGGCTCGGGGCCGTGCATAGGTGAAGAGAGTGGAGGAATAGTAGATGACCACCACTGCCAGGTGGGAAGCGCAGGTGGAGAAGGCTTTGTGGCGTCCTTGAGCAGTTGGGATTTTCAGGATGGCTACAATGATGGCAGCGTAGGATGAAACCACCGCCACTAGAGGGAAGAGAATCATTACCAACGCCAGCAGGAAGTCTACTAACTCGGCTTGCTCCTTGTCAGAGCAGGTAAGGTTTAAAAGTGGGGAAATATCACAGAAGAAGTGGTTGACGATATTGGGCCCACAGTAAGATAGTCGGGAAATGAAGAGCAGCTTCATCATGGAGCTGAAGAAGCCACTGCCCCAAGAGGCAGCAGCAAGGCGAGTGGCCAGGCTGGCAGGCATGAGACTAGGGTAGCGGAGAGGATCACAGATGGCCAGGTAACGGTCATAGGCCATAACCGCCAAAAGGACGCATTCAGTGCAGGCCAAGGCAATGAAGAAATAGAGCTGGGTCATGCAGCCCACATAAGAGACTCTACCATCTTGGGTAAGAAGGGCTCCCAAGAGTCTGGGAATGGTCACATGGATGTACCATAGTTCCAGGAAGGAGAGATGACTAAGGAAAAAGTACATGGGACGATGAAGGCTTGGGGAAAGCCACACAGTGGAAACAATAAGCACATTCTCCAGCAATGTCAGCAGATAAATTGTAAAAAAGAAGACGAAGAGGAGACGCTGGAGGGGTGGAGAGGTAGGGAAACCCATCAAGACGAACTGCGCCATGTGACTTCCACTTGCATTTCTCATGATTTCTGTGTACTTGGGTACCTGAGAAATTATCAAGAATAAAAAGTGTTGGAAGACAAACCAGTAACATCCCCTCACAGATTTCAAACCCCGTAGATCCTCAAAGATGGATTGTATTCCGAGTATTATTATAGCAGTTTTACAAAAGTCTGCTGTTCAGTTTCAAGAGAATACTTCCCAGACTTGAAAATTATAGTCAGTAACTAACAATCTCAGCTACATTGGGAATTTGATGGACGCTAACTGAGGGATTTCAGAGTGAGCTTTGGTATTTTGATTACTGGTTTTAAACATTAAAATATCTCTATGTTCCTTTCTTGTTTCCTCGGGAAAAAACACAAATTCCTAAGCCCGTGGGACCTTGACTCAGCGTTTAATGAATGAATAAAACATTAGAAGGAGGAGGACAGCAAGGTAGATCTTCAGAGCTTAACACTGAAAGGACATTCACTAAGAGGAATTGGAAGGTCAGAGACTGCTGGAGCTATAGCAAAAGACCCATACTCAGAGGAAGTTTGGTTTGCAAAGCATTACTTTACAGCTGAGACACAACCCAGTATGGTGATAAATCGGATCCAGAAAAAAAAAACAATGTCTCCACTCATTTAAAATTTTTTTCTTGGGCTTGGAGAGAGGGCTCAATGGTTAAGAGCACCACTGCTCTTGCAGAGGACCCAGGCTCAATTCCCAGCACCCACATGGCGGCCAAGAACCGCCTTTAGCTTCAGGTCCAGGGGAATCGGTTGCCCTCTTCTGACCTCTGTGGCATTGGATGACACGGGTGCACAAACCTACATGCAGACAGTACACTCATACACACAAAAAAATTTAAAAAAAATGTATTTCTTTTGTTTACTCCTTGCATGAGAGTTATAGAGTTTTATTTCTGTGGCTACTGTGAGTCCTGGTCTGTAGGATGAGGCAGGAAGATTGTTTGAGGTCAGAAATTCAGGGCTGACCTGGACAACACGGTCAAATTTGACAAAACAACAAAAGGGCTAAAAATAATTGTATGTTCTAATCCCTGCAATAAAGATTTTATAAAGTGTGATTAAATTAATTATTCAAATTAATAGCTGTCAGAGAGAGGAGGGTTCTGAATTCACTAGGTGCCCTTAAAGCCAATTATGGGAAACTTAAAATTTTTTTTTAATTTTTATTTATTTCTGTATGTGTATGAATGTACTGTCTGCATGCAAGTTTGTGCACCCGTGTTGTTCAATGCCGCGGAGGTCAGAAGAGGGTGTCGGACTCCCCTTGAACTGGAGTTCTCCTGGAACTGGAGTTTCAGACAGTTCTCAGCTGCCATGTGGGTGCTGGGGATCGAACCCGGGTCCTCTGTAAGAGCGGTCGGCGCTCTTAACCGCTAGGCCATCTCTCCAGCCCAATTATGGGATACTTTAAAAGAGGGCTATGGGGATACCTCAGGCAGACGGTTAGATGAGATGTCAGGAAGATGGAGCACAAAAAGACTCAGAGATGCTGCTGGCTTTGAAGACTCAAATGATTTCACTACACAATAAGGAATGCTAGCAGCTACCACAAGCTGGAAAAGATAATGAAGGAATTCTTCCCTGGCCTCTTATTTACTGATTTCTAACTTCTAACCCATAGGACTGTAGGAAAGTAAGTCTCTATTGTTTAAAGCCACCAAATTTGTGATAATTTGTTACAACAGCCACAGTCACAAACAACTGGTAAACCTGTCCCTACGTATTCTTCAGTCCTTTCCCAGTCTCTTGTCAACATTTGTCAGTGACCTGACTACCCTGGAAGGATGCTAGAAACATTGCAAGTCTGACTTGAGATGATATAACATGTTAGACCTATAAGATTTCCAGTTTGGATGGGATCTAAGCACTTTACATTTTTAGAAACTTAAAAAGTGATATTTCAGCTTGATAACTATCTTAACCAGACATTCAAATAAAAAGGGATTTAATTCCCATTGGGGATATTGATCTAAATGAAACTGCCTTATCATCCGGCATATATTCAAAGGTAAATAAATATTGCTGTGTGATATTCAATAATACTTGCTTAAATTATATAAATTAATGTGTCTTGAAAAAGTGCAAATATTAACACCATTTATATCATTGAAGTCATAATCTAGGGTACTGTATTTTTATAATTGCAAATATTTTATGGATTCCTCTGTATCTATCTTCATGTTTTCTTATACTCTCGAGATTACAAGTCTTTTATAAAAGATTTTCTGCTGGATATTATACAATTAGCATAAATTCAGCCCACACAGTATGAATTTACAGCAAATTTTGAAAAACTATATTAGACCAAATATTAAGAATTTATTGAAAAGCCATGTCCTAGTAAGGCAGGCTGAAGTTTTCCCTATTCTTCTATGCAACAATGACTACATATTACCACAAATGAGAAAGACCTCTGCCTCCATTCATACCTCTCATTTCAGAGCTATAAACACTGATGAAAACTAGTTCCCTCAAGTGACATCAACAAGGTTGGTTTGCTGCAATAATAACACAAAATTATTTCAGCTTTTTATTAGTTATGTGCAGCAAATACACAGTGATCTATCATCAAAATTATTTTCATTAATCTATCACCTGACAGTTCGATTAGCTCATAGAAGATTTGTTATCCTGTTATCTATCCTTCACTGTCCCAGAGTTGACATGGGCCCTGACACGAACTTGTACTCTGGGGGACTTCCACTGTGAAATACTCATTTATGCCTTTCCTTATAAAAAAGGAAGAAATGGTTTTTGAAGAGCAAAGTGGGAAAGGAAAACAGCACTTTCCCAAGCAGATTGGCTTTAAGAAGTTCTCTGGAGAGAGCTGAGGATCAATGAATAAATCCTTTGGTGCTATTCTTACCCTGACTTTGTTAAAAAAATTTTCACCCCAGGTGTCCATTAATCCTTGTAGGAAGCTTCTCTGCTATGAGCAGTTACAGTGCAGTCCTGCTAAAGGAAGGGGAGCACAGTGGTCACTGTGGGGAACTGACCTCTCGGCTGAGGTCAGTTGGTTACTTTCATAACCCAACCTAAGCAGTACTTCCAACTCAGGTCCTTAGCCTGGGAAAAAGAATGTTTCCCATCTGGCCATGCTTTCCCACCTGCCCAAAGTCTGTTGCTCTGTGGACAGGAATTTCAGGCTGATGGCTGATGGCCTATCTTCAGCCTACACCCACTTACAATTCAATTCACAGGCTGGTGACCTGATAGTTCTCTGTCCAACCCCATGCTAGCTTACCAGGCTGGTGGTCTGATAGACCTCAGTCCAACCCACTAGCCACTGACACTTGAAATCCAGGCCTGTATACATGCAAAATAATGGACTTGGGAATTCTGTGTAATGGTGGTAGTGGAGAATTTGACTTATTGCCTGCTGAAAGTCACTTTCATAAGCAAAATGACATCACCTCCCAGAGCTAATCACAGACCTTCAGTTTTGTGCCACTGTATACTGCTGCTCTACCTAGCATTATGTGCCTGGGGTACATTGGTTGCTCACTGTTGGGGCAGGATCCAGAGGAGCCCCATGACTCCCACAGTGCCCTGGGGGATGGTAGCTGAGATGTAGCCCCTAATTCAAACTGGATCCTCCTACAAATCCTAGTTTGGAAAAAAAATTCTTTCTCGGTTTTAGCCCTGTATGAAATTTGGTTAAAGTTTGATGGACAATAGTTGGAAAATGGGATGTGGAGGGAAAGCGGCATAGGACCCCTTCTCTTCTTTCAACTTGGTCACTTTTTTTCTCTGAAGCCCATCATGGCTCATCTTACCTGCTGATTAAAGACAAGCCTGTGTGCAGGGCCTTTTCTACATGTTTTTGTAAGTCCTGTCCCCTCCTTGGTAACATTTATCACCATCCTTTTCAGAGATCCTGTTTGCTGGTCAGAGTGCCTCGCTGTCACCAAAGCCATTTCTCTCCACCCAAGTCAACTTTGAGCCCTGGTTTCAGCCATATGTTGTTTGGCCCCCTTCCTACACCCCGTTTTTGAAATAGATCTCCTACACAGATCCCTTTTGAGTCACATCTGGATTCTTCTTGTTGCTCTGAGTCTATTGGTGCACCATGTTTAGGTTTTCTTTTTCCCTTTGCTCTCACTTCTGCAAACCACATTCCTCCTCTCCACATTGCACTTTAAACCTTTCAAGAGATCAGGGCTGCACCCTGTTATCAGGACATCACAGGACAGATGAGCCTGAAATTTCAACTAACAGGATGATAGTCACTTGAAAATTATCCTTCTTATTTGGGCATTTAAGATCCAAGCAGTAATTGTTAAGGAGTTGCTGTGAGTATTCCTGTCTATGTCAAGAGGGTCTTTTTTACCCATCGACCTTTTCAGGACTGAAGTATACTATTGCACAATTCATGTCACATGCCTTTGATGTTTTCTTTCTCCACCAACCTCCCTTGTACACAATACCCATGTTAATTATTAAATTTTCTATTCAAGTCAGAACTCTTCCATTAACTTCTCACTTTTCTATCTATGCCCTTTTGCTCATGAATAAGCCTAGTAAATCTCAGTGCTTATAGGAAGATTGTCAGGTCTTCCATGTATGTAGCTCTGCCTATGCCAATATATTTTTATCAATTGAGTCAAATAAGTTAAGTAACTATTAGGAGCTAAGGAGTTTGACTTTGTCTCAGGGATAGAAGACTGAGTCTCTATTTTATCTGTCTAGTAGTGGTGGTGTGGGTGGTGGTATTATCAGCTATTTTGATATCATTGGACTCTGTGGCAATCAAAGAGACAATTTTGTTGAGGATATTTGCCCACAGAGTGAAACAATTTATTATGTTACAGTACATTGGTGGTTCCATGAGCATGTAAGTCTGAAAACATATAATCATCACTTGATCACCTAAATTGGCCATTTATACCAGCAACACTGCCTGAATTGCTATCTACCTAGAACCTCTTGCATGCTACAAAAAGAAAGTCTTAACAGCACACTGCTGGACCTCTGATCCTGTAGCACAGGGAGCAACATGGTTTTCATCTAGAGACAGAGTGGCACAATCTTCTACACAGGCACCATTTCTAGAGAAATCTCAATTTACTTCATTTTCAATTTGCTTTCCTTCAGTTCTTCCTTAGAGAAGAACAAAATAAACATGGATTTATTGTTGTAACTGAGGACTGCTGAAGGCATTGTAATTACTATCTCAGTCTGTGTCCGGGGACATCTAAGCAAGACCTACTGACAAAACACATTAACTAGTGGTCTACTCTGAAAATTGGTGATGTGCTGACTTAATCCTCACAGCAGCACAATGAGTTTAAGCTCCTTTACGTATAATTGACACAGAACGATGAAGTGTTTTTTTTTTTTTTGAAGATCACACATCTGAGAACTTGTAGATCTGGGATAAATATAAATAGTCTGATATAGTTGTAAGGGAGCAAACTTCACTTCTATTCTACATGTCCTTTAGGGAAATGGATGGCTACAGACTCATTATACAAAAACAAAGTTATTTGTTTGGCCTCTGATTCTAACAATATGTGTTAAAAATTATTCAGTTTGGTCTGTTTAGGTATAGACACGGGAGGTATGTATGGCTTTGGGCTTAGCCTTAAGAAGGGAATGCTCTCCCTAAACAAACCGGCCTCTCAGTACTGTCCTCATCTTCCTGATTTCTCCTTACAGGCTTCTATCCTGTACAACATTCTTATAGGCCTCCAAATTACCTGTATGAAATTCATGGTGAGGTGTTGTGTGACTGTACTCATATTGGCTGTGATCAAAACTGCAAACTAATCACATATGTTTGGAAGGATATGGAGAAAAGAAAGCTTATTTCTGCTGTTGGCAATGGAAATTATTTCATCCATTGTGAAAAATAGTATAGAGAGACTCATAGGATTAAAAATAGGTCTACTATGCATCCAGCTGTCCTAATTCCATGGAGATACTCAGAAGGAAATTAAATCAGCATTCAAAGTGATACCTGTATGCACGTGTTTCTTGTAGAACTATTCAAAAGAATCTTGATGTGGCATTAGTTGAGCTATCCATCAAAAGATGATTGGAGGGCCTGGAGAGACAGCTCAGTAGGTAAAGTATTTGTAGAACAAGTGTGAGGATCTGAGTTCAAATTTCCAGAATCCATGCAAAGCTGGGCATAGTGCTGTCCATCTGCAGTCTTGGTGTTCCTTCAGAAAGATGCAACGTATGGACAGAAGGATTCCTAGAAGTGTGTGGGCCAGGTAGCCTGGTGTGCACCGTGCTGAACAAGGAGATGAGAAAGCCTGTGTCAAACAAGGTAAAAGTGAGGACCAGCATGGAGATTGTTCCTTGACCTTCATATATATGGTATGGTACACATATATATCCACAGTCATTCATTCAAACCTGCACAAATAAAAGAAGATAATTTGTTACAAAATAATATTGTATACAAATGGAATATTATTAAATTTCACAAAAAATGAAATTCTGCCAGTTTCTTAAATGGATGGAGTGGGAGGCCATTAAGTAAAGTGAAATTAACCAGGCACAGAAAGACAAGCACTGTAATCTGGTCTTTCATGTGTAGAAGCTAAAAGTGCAGATCTCAAACCAGAAGAGTAGCAGGGGTAGTGTTTAGCAGAGCTGGGAAAGTACAGGGGAAAGGATAGGAGGAGTTTGAAAAAATACCTGAATACAGTGTGACAGAAGTAATAAGTTCTAATGTTCTACAGACTCTAGTTTACAATAACCTCATATCTATTTTATAGAGAACTGTAGAGAAAAGCTCAAAATCTCCAAACATAAAGAAATGATAAGGAAATGCTTATTACCTTCATTTAGTCAATTACTGCATATTGTACAAATGTACTAATGTATCATTCTGTATCCCATAATATATGATCATTACACTTAATTATAGAGAACACAAATGTAAATATCCCTTATACTTGAGAACATCATTGCATTTGTGAACTTTTCAAAAGTATCAGATACCATCTCCATAACCATAAGCATGTGGGTATAAGGAATATAGTAGTATATTCACTATGACCTGTCGGGTCATTAAGGTTTTCCAGAATTGAAGAAACCGGACACTTGGGGAAATTCAAGGGGTTTTCAATACTATGAGCAATTTGCAAACCATGAAGAAAGATGAAGGACCTGCATGAGGACAAAGATGCTCAGAAGTTCTTCAAGTTCCTGCCTTCCACAATCACTCTCTTCCTGTCTCTGGATATTTGTCAGAGCTGGTTACCAATTGCTCCTGGGAAGGCAGGACCTACTCCTGGTCTCCTTCTGCAAAGCTGGCACTTCATGCTGGACTCAGAATCATTTGTGGCAAGAAAGAATAGAGCTTGAGCAGATGGGGCCCTGAAGCCAACAGGGGCAGCAGTAGCCACCCCTTATCAACAGGGCTGTCCCTCATCAGGGACATAACCCATTAAATTGTATCGTCATGGAGACCTAGGTCTCCCCAGCAAGACTAAGTCACACACCTTAGGGAATGTCTTTTTTTTTCCCTCACAGCAGAGTAATACAACAAAGAAAGCCCTAACGTAACATAGACCCAAGTAAAGTAGAGTATCAACTTCTAATTAATGACGCCTCAATTCCTTACGTCAGAGAGACTGAAGAGGCAGATAAGAAAACTCAAGTCCAAAATTCTGTTGAGGGAATGAAATAATAAAGTTGGAGATAGGGGCTGGAGAGATGGCGTAGTGGTTAAGAGTGCCGACCGCTCTTGCAGAGGACCCGGGTTCAATCCCCAGCATCCACATGGCGGCCGAGAGCCATCTGAAACTCCAATTCCAGGAGAACTCCAGCTCCAGGGAAATCCGACACGCACTTCTGACCTCCGCGGCATTGCACGACACGGGTGCACAGACTTGCATGCAGACAGTACATTCGTACACATACAGAAATAAAATAAAATTAATTAAAAAAAAGAAGTGTACATTAAAAAAAAATAAAGTTGGAGATAAATGGATTCTTACAAACTCTGCTCTGTTTTGAGGACAATGATTACTTGTCAAACTCATCCACCATTACATCTTACCCTTTGTCCATGTCTAGGGTTAGAAAAACATATTTCGTTTCCCTCTCATAGGACTCCAATGTCTTTGAGGTGAATATCCTTTCCTGATTGACTTTCGTTTCACCTATTTCTATGTAAGACTGGGCTGGGAAGGCACACAGAAAAAAACCCCAGCATGACAGAGGTCAGGATGGGCAGGGGAGTAACTGCAGATTGCTTATGCTGCTGACCCGAAGCTAGGCTGCTTCTGAATCTCATGTGTTCCTTTTCCCACAGCTCACTGTCCGTTCTGCTCACTGCACTCTGGGTCCTTGTCAGATTGGCAATGGCCTTCTGTCTTGTGCTCATAACACCGTTGTGACAAGTTCACATGTGCAAGCTTCCAGTGTCCTTGTAAGCCTCTTTTTCTCTGTATTCTTGGACCAGTCTTGGGTCTTACAATCTTTCTGTCCCCTCTTCCACAGTGGTCTCTGAGCCATGGGTGGGTGAGATTTAATGTAGGAGTCCGATCCAGGGACACACACTGCAGCCTCTTAGTCTCTAAAACTTAGCCAGCTGTAGCCTTCTCTGTGCATTCAACTCTGTTATGTACGGAAACTTTGCTGGTGACAGTTGAGGAATACACAAAAATTTTCTCCACTCCTCGTTCCACTATGTTTTATGAGACTTGTGCAGAGGTTCCACTGTAGATGTATCACCTAGGAGTGGACAATATCTTAGACATATATTCTTTGTGTGTGACCAGTTGTGGAACTCTGCAATAGCCTCCATCTGTTGCAAAAAAGAAGCTTCTTTGATGAGTGATAAATGGTATACTTGTTTGTAAATATAAGGATCCATATTTAGCATGTGGTAAGAAATTCCATTTGTCTAGAGATGCAATGGAGATAAGGATTTCTCTAGTACCTATGACCTCATCAGTCATATGTATTTGACTGTGTTTACGGTGCCACCCATGAGCTCACTCTCATTAAGAGGGCTTTAAGTCTTTTCCTATGCCTATGTCTTGTAGGTTGTTGTCAACTTTTTCTATCACCTTTAGGGTTTCAGGCTTCACTTTGAGATCTTTGATCCACTTGGAGTTTATTTTTGTACAGGGTGAGAGGTAGGGGTTTAATTGTTCTTCTACAAATGGTGATCCAGTTTTTTTTTTAATTTTTTTTTATTTATTTCTGTATGTGTATGAATGTATTGTCTGCATGCAAGTTTGTGCACCCGTGTTGTGCAATGCCGAGGTGGTCAGAAGAGGGCGTTGGATTCCCCTGGAACTGGAGTTCTGCTGGAATTGGAGTTTCAGTCGGTTCTCGGCCACCATGTGGGTGCTGGGGATCGAACCCGGGTCCTCTGTAAGAGTGGTTGGCACTCTTAACTGCTGGGCCATCTCTCCAGCCCATGGTGATCCAGTTTTGCCAGCACCATTTGCTGAAGATGCTATTCTTCCTCCATTGAATGGTTTTTGCCCCTTTGTGAAATATGAGGTGGCTAAAATTGTATGAGCTCAAGTTTGGATGTTCAATTTTGTTCCATTGGTCAACAGGTCTGTTTTTGTGTCAGTACCAGGCTGTCTTTATGACTACGGCCCTGTACTATAGCTTGAAGTCTGGTAGGGTAATCCCCCCTGTATTGCATTTTTCATTCAGGGTTGCTTTAGCTATTCGGGGTCTTGACTTTCTAAATCAGACAGCAGCTGCATAGGAAATAAGGGCAACAGCCAACAAATGGGACCTCATAAAACTCAAAAGCTTCTGTACAGCAAAAGAAACAATCAAGGAGGTGAAGAGAACATCTGACAGAGCATTAATATCAAGAATATATAAACTACTCAAAAAACAAGGAAGAAGACAAATGACCTACTCAAAAATGGGAGAGCTGAAATTTTTGGTATCTTTTGTGTATAATATATGGTATGGTATAGGAATAGTTTGACCTCCTCTTTTCTAATTAGTACCCTTTTAATTTCCTTCTATTGTCTTATTGCTTTAGCTAAAGTTTCAAACACTATATTGAAGAGGAGTGAGGACAGTGGACAGCCTTTGTATGGTTCCTGATTTAATGAGAATGCTACACACTTTTAATTTTAGAATGTAGTTGCTTGTGGATTTGTCATATATAGGTTTAATTTTGCTGAGGCATATTCCTTCCAGTCCAGTTTCCTCTAGGAATTATATCAGGACAGAATGTTGTATAGAAGAGGCCTTTTCTACATATATTGTGATGGTCATGTGTTTTCTGACTTGAAGTCTGTTTAAATGATTTATTACATTTATTGACTTGTGTATATTGAGCCATCCTTGAATCTCTGGACTAGAGCTTGATTTGGGGGATGATTTTGTGCTATGTGGCTGTATGTGGTTGCAAGTATGTTATTGAGAAGTTTTGCATCTATGTTCATTAGGGATATTGACCTGTAGCTGTGTGTGTGTGTGTGTGTGTGTGTGTTTCTTTACCTGGTTTTGTTGTTAGAGTAATACTGGCTTAGCAGGGCATGGTGGTACACACCTTTAATCCTAGTACTTGGGAGGCAGAGGCAGGCCGATCTCTGTGAATTCAAAAGCCAGCCTGTTCTACAGAGTGAGTTCCAGGACAACCAGAGCTACAGAAACACCCTGTCTCAAAAAGACCAAAAAAAAAAAAAAAAAAAAAAGACTCAATACTGCTTTCTGAAAGGATTTTGGAATTTCCCATCTATTTTTATCATCTTTTCGAATTAATTTAGCCAGTTAATTGTAGTTCTTTGAAGAGGTTATATTAAACTCTTGGAATCGTGTCTAGACTCAGGCTTTTTCTTTGGAACTTTTTTGTTACTGATTTAATATCCTCATAGTTATGGAGCTTATTTTAAGTTTTTAAGTCTCTTCTCAGTTTAACTGTGGTGGTTCCCTTCAATCTAGAAATCAGATTTCTTTTAGAATTTTTCTTTTCTTGTTGCACGCTAGCAGTTCGCTGGCAAAACTTCACGCGGACAACATGATTCTTCTGCGCACAGTTATTATTGTGCACACAAGCTCTCTTGTTGAGAAGGACCATGAATATTGAACGCGGAAGAGGCACTGTCTCTATATAGCAGTCCAGGCGTTCGGTATGCATCTGGATAGGTGCATCGGTCCCGATCGCCTCATTAGCATGTACAAGGCAGGCCGAGAGCCGGCTTAAGAGACTAGCTAGCTCTATGCAGCTGATGTTTCTCCAATGCCAACAGCTATAACAGCGGGAAATCGGCTATGATATGACCTCTAAGAAGTCAGCGCCCATTCTAAGTGTCATGCTTCGCGAGTAGACCCACAGCAACACTCTAGTCGCAGAGCTACCAACAGTTCCCTCCTTGTATCTAATTATATAGACTGGCGATGAAATTTCTGTAGGTATAGCACTTAGAGGTATTCCTTCACCAGCGCAATGGTGACAGCAACAGTCTTATTAATGGTGATTTTGCTCGTCAGCCGTCCGCAGCCAAACATACACTTTCGACCAGAGCTCCCATGAGACCTCTGCTAGATATGGTGCCGGTTTGCTCCCTTCTCTGTAGTGTTCGATAATACTCTGCATGGCTAATCTACCCGTCATTAGTAAAAAGGAAAACTATAACTTTATTCTCTTTTCTCTGCCAGGGCATAGAGGGAAAAAAAAAAAAAAAAAAAAAAGGCCCATATTATGTAGGGGATGCAGGACCTAGCTCTAAATCCGCTGCCAAGAGCCTGTGCAATCGCACTACTTAACTCCGCTGATGCTATGGAGTAGCGCATACCGGCACAATAATCATATCCATAACTACCAATCCTCCTCACTCAAGCCAATAAGCACAAACCATGCTACACCCCGCCCAATTCTTATAAATGTGAGGTAACTAGGATAGCGTTACAGGTGTGCGATCCAGGAAGACAGTCCATCTTCAGCCAGGGACAACATCCACTCTTGCTCTATTATGGTGACAATCGCCATGCAGAGTTTATTCATCAAATTGTCAAATTCTAC
>VZQC01003079.1:1155161-1216698 GCA_009823505.1 Rhizomys pruinosus
CCGGGCGGGGTGAAAGTGTTCACTTTTGTACCGGGCTGGTTCCTCCTCCTCAGATAGTGATAGTTCCTCATTAGAATCTGAATCATCTAAAGTTAAAGCTTGCAAGTCTTTAAAAGGGTATAAAGTCTCCTTCCTAGCGCTATGAGCTCTGTCTTTTTCACGGGTCTTTTCTGCCCGTAAGTTTCTCTTTTGGGCGCCTAAATCCTCACTCCGTTCTGTTTCTGACATGCTTTCCTGGAGGCCCTCAAGGGCCTGCTGACCTTCCCTAACTTCTTCTTGACAGTTTTGATCCTGTAGACAGGATCTAACAAGCTTCCATATAGGAATGGTGCCAGCTTTGTGTTCAAGAAACAATGTTACAAGGACAATTACAACAGCCAATAAAATGATTAGGCAAGCTTGGAATCCCTCTAGATCATCAGAGAAAAGCATATCTCTCAGAACTGACCTTAAAAAGTACTTCCTGAGCGCAGTTCTGAATCCTCTTCGAAAGCGAAGGGTCCTCTCGGCGCCAGCGATGGCAAGTTCCCGGGCCCAGGTCTTCGGCACCACTTGTCGCGTGCAGCAGTCTCGCTGGCAAGAACTTCACGCGGACAACAGGATTCTTCTGCAGCAGTATTTATTGTGCACACAGCTCTTTTGTGAGATGGACCCCAAAATGGGGCAGAAGCACTGCTTATATAGCAGTCCAGAAGGTTCGTGTATGCTCTGGATAGGTGCACTGTCCCGATGCCTCATTTGCATGTTAAAGGCGGGAGCTTAGGGACTAGTAGTCATGCGCAGTTTCTCCAATGCAAAGGCAACGGCAGGAAACGGCTTGTAGTGACTCAGGAAGTCGGCACCATTTTTAAGGCGCGGCACTTCGCGGCTCCCAACATATTTTAATGAATATAAAATTTTAAAGTATTCCTTTATAACTTTTGGGATTACTTCAGTCTCTGCTATGATGTTTCCCTTTTCATCTCTGATTTGATTTGGGTTTGTTCTTTCTTTTGGTTAACTGGGCTAGGTTTCTACCTATCTTGTTTATCTTTTCAAAATCAGCTCATAGATTTATTAAATTCATTAGATTTATTGAGGTTTTTAAAATTGTTTTCTTCATTTCTATTTCATTGATTTCGCCTCTGAGTTTTATTATTTCTTCTGGTCTGCTAAGTTTGGGTTTAGTTTGTTTTTGTTTTTCCAGATTCTTGAGCTGTACTTTAAATCATTTATTTGTCCTCTTTATGATTTTTGGTTTCTTAGAGCTATAAACTTCCATCAGGACTGCTTTTAATGTGTCCCAGTTTTGTTCTGCTGTGTGTTTATTTTTATTTATTTCAAGAAATATTTTTATTTTCTTGAGTTTTTTCCTTGACCCATTCATCATTCAGGTGTGTATTGTTTAATCTCCATGAAACTGTATAGTTTCTATAGCACCTTTTGATATTAATTTTAAAATTTATTGTATTGTGGTCAGATAGGATATTTGAAATTATTTCAACTTTTTTGTATTTCTTGTTTTGTTCCCCAGTATTTGGTCTATTTCAAAGAAATGGGCTTCTGGGTAGAATATGCTTTCTTTTGTTCTTGTGAAGGATATTCTGAGAATGTCGGTTAATGTATGTTATAATTTTTTAAATATTTTATTTTATGTGTTTGAGTGCATTGCCTGCATGAGTGTAAGTACACCTGTGTCTTGCAATGCCTGCCAAGTCAGAAGAAGGGCCATGGATTCTTTGGAACTGGAGGTAAGGATGGTTGTTAGCCATCATGTGGGTGCTGGGAATTGAACCCAGGTCTTCTGCAAGCACATCCAGTTCTCTTAACTCCTGAGCCATTGTTACAGCCCTTGTGTGTTATAATTTAATTCTGATGTTTCTCTGCTTACTGTTATCCAGATGACCTGCTTATTGGAGAAAGTGGTGTTTTGCATGTTCATATCACCTACTATTACTGTGTTTGGTTTAATCTGTGTTCTTAGAATCCAGTAATATTCTTTTTATGAAATTGGGTGTACCAGAGTTTCTGCTTTTGTGTTTATGATTGTAATGTCATCTTGGTTGATTTTCTCTTGATCACAATGAAGTGACCTTTTTTATCTCTTCTGATTTTAGGTTTCAGTCTATTTGTCAGACATTAGGATAGCAATGTCTGCATGTTTATTGGTCTCATTTGCTTGATATATATATTTTTCTCTTTCTTTACCTCATGTGGTTCCTGTTGTTGAGACTAAGATGAGTTTCTTCTTGGAGAAAATGGGTTTAGTTTCTCAGTTCATTAAACTAGGCTATGTATTTTGATTGGGAAGTTGAGGCCAATCATATTTAAAATGATTGAAAAATGTGTGTTGATTATTGACATTTTAATTTTTGTTTGTGTCCTCAGTACTAGTTTGTGCTTCCTTGATTATAGCTTCATTTGGTTTCATTCTGCACACCTTAGGTATGGTTACTTCTTTCTTAAGTTCCTTGTATTGTTTCTAGCACTCTCTCTGGGGTTGGTTTGGTAGACATAAAATCTTTTCACCCATTCATATCATGGAAATTTTTCTTTCTCCTTCAACTATGATAGTTTTGCTGGATAAAGAAGTCTGGCCTGGTATCTGTGATCATTTAGGAGTTGGGATACACTGCTCCTAGGTCTTCTGGTATTTAAAGTTTTTATTTTAAACATGTATTATTCTGATGGGTTTTCCTTTATAGTAACTGGAGTGAAGGCTGTGTGTAATCAATCATACAGGTGCTTGGACCAGATCTGTGAAAGACCAGTAACTGCTCTTAACCACTAAGCCATTGCTCCAGCCTCCAGTTTGGGTTATTACAAATAATGCTGCACTGGGCATAGTGGTGCACGCCCTTAATCCCAGCACTCAGGAGGCAGAGGCAGGTGGATCTCTGTGAGTTCAAGGCCAGCCTGGTCTACAGAGCAAGCTCTAGGACAGCTGGGACTACAGGGAGACCCTGTCTCAAAAATACAAAAAAACCCCGCAAATAATGCTGTAATAAATGTGTATTTTGCACCTCTCTTTTACATACTTATTTCATATTTTTACACATATTGATAGCAGTGGGATTGATGGAACCTCGACATAGTACTTCAGACTGCCTGAAGTAGTTCATATCTCCATCAAGTTTTCTTTTCTCTGCATCCTTACCAATACTTTTTTTCTTTTAAATAATTTTATGAGTAGTTTCAACGCAGATTAGTTAAATCTATGTATGTAGAAGACATATATTTGGAAGGCTATATAGATATTGATATTTGCTGAAAATTATGGGAGGATCCAGTTTGAATTAGGGGCTAGGTCTCAGCTAGCATCCCTCAGGGCATAGTGTGGGAGTCATGGGATTCCTCTGAACCTGCCCCAAGAGGGAGCAAGCAACAACGTGGCCCAGGCACATGATGCTAGGTGGAGCATCAGTATACAGTGGTGTGAAACCAGGGGTCTGTGGTTGGCTCTGGGAGCTGATGTCATTTTGCTAACAAAAATGACTTGCAGCAGGCAATAAATCAAATTCTCCATTTCCATCATTATGCAGAATTCCTAGATCCATTATTTTGTGCATATACAGGCTGAAGCAGGCCTGGATTTCGAGTGTCAGTGCCTAGTGGATTGCATGGGGCTATATCAGACCACCAACCTGGTAAGTTAGCATGGGGTTGGATGGCCAGCAATCAGGTCACCAGCCTGTGAAGTGAATTATGAGTGGGTGTAGGCTGAGCCATCAGCCCGAAATTCCTGTCCACGGACCAACAGTCTTTGGACAGGTGGGAAAGCACAGCCAAACGGGAGGTGTTCTGTTGCCCAGGCTAAGGACCTGAGTTGGAAGTACCTCTCAGGTTGGGTTATGAAAGTAACAAATTGACCTCTGCACTGAGGGGTCAGTTCCCCCTGAGTGACTGCAGGCAGCCACTGTGCTCCCCTTCCCTCAGCAAGAATGCACTGTACCTGCTCATAGCAAGAGAAGCTTCCTACAGAGAATGTTTTAATATTATCTAATTATCTTTGCAGTGCAACATATCTATAATCCAAACTGATTATACAGGAATGAGATGTAGCTTAAGTAAGAAGGAATTTAATTTCTTTTTCAGGTACCTGTAGTTGTCTATGCTGTGTGGAGTTTTGTAACTATGACTCCAAGACTGAGGCAATCCTTTAGTTTTACCTTCGATGAAGGATTTATGGCCACTTCACAACATGGTTAATGGGATCATGAGAGTTTGAGAGACAGAGGCCACATTCGAGAGATAGAAACTAGGTAAAAGATACACTCACTATTCTTAGAGCAGCTTGTATTTATTTATTTTTTTATTTATATTTTTCTCTTTTTTATTTTTATTAGACTTTTTCCATACATCATACATCATTTTTCAATAGAGTCACTTCCCTTTCCATGCCCCTCACCCCTCCTGAGTTCCCACACTCTGCCACACCTGTCCTGCCTGTATCTTTCCAAGTCCTTCCAGAGTTTTTGTTTTTCAATTCTTTTGTTGTTGTTCTCCCCAACTTGTATTGCTTGCATATATAAATATAAACATACATACACATATCACCTGAATTGGAGGATTTTCTCTCTCTCTCTTTCTTTCTTTCTTTCTTTCTTTCTTTCTTTCTTTCTTTCTTTCTTTCTCTCTCTCTCTCTCCCTCCCTCCCTCCCTCCCTCCCTCCCTTCCTTCCTTCCTTCCTTCCTTCCTTCCTTCCTTCCTTCCTTCTTTTCTTTCTTTCTTTCTTTCTTTCTTTCTTTCTTTCTTTCTTTCTTTCTTTCTGCTAAAAGATGTCATGTTTTCCTTAAGGAAGTGTTTGAAGCTTCCTCCTTGAAGGTTCCTCCAAGCTCAAACAACCATCAATCCTGCCCCTTTGATCCACACTAACGTCCCTCACCCCCAGGATCACCCAAATGAGGTCAAGCAAGTACACGTCCTGCCTTGATCCCCTTGCACTGGCCTTAGTCCAACAATGGCAGTCTACACTCTGATGAGGCAGAAATCCCAGTAGTAGCTGATCAGTCCACAAGATGGATATCTCAGTAGTCCCCATCTGGCATTGAAAGTTTGGAGGATTCTTGGATAAACATGAGTCTTCAGTCCATATTGGAGGATTAAAAAGCTGTGTCTCATGTCTTTGAAGAGTGGCAAAAGCAGTGGCTGCCACAGAGTTGATGCACTTGCCAGTGAGAATTGAAGACAGGCCAAACAACAGTGCTCTGTCTTTTTTTTTTTTTCCTTTTTGTCTTTTTACTAAGATCTCAAGTTTTATATCAGAAGTACAATTTCTCAGGCCTTACTGATTATTTATTTCTGGTTTTACTTTCCTTTTGGATGCTTAAGGCCACACAGTAAGCCCAGATTAACCAAGGTTTTTGTTTTCTTTTAAGGTCAGTTGAGGATCTGATCTTCAGGGGTCAGTTTTTTTTTGGGGGGGTGGGAGCCCCTGGCTTCTTTCAGCTCTTCGTCCTTCAGTTCCATCCACTCGAGGACAAAGGCAAGTTTTGATAGACCAGACTTCCGTTTTTAAAGCATGAGCAGACTTTCCTCTCTATACACTGGACAATGGCTGAAGTCACATTAGTGGATCTCCAAGACCTCCTTACACAGGAAGACTGGTGACCCATATTTGCAGGACATTTCAAGAGATGCCCCCATGCATAGTTCCCTAAGACTTAGTTGACCTCTGAAGTCAAGGAACAAAGCCATCCCTTAGGTCCCTCAGCCAAATTGGTATGTATGGGTGTTAAGTATGGTCGTTAAGTACCCAGAAACTCTAAGTTACACCAGCCCAATAGATTGTACCTATATTAAAATTAGGTTTTCTGAGAACAAACTATGTTATTTTTCCATATCATATTTCCCGATTTGCATTTTTCTATTTTAATCCCATACTACTCCAAAATATGCATACATACCCACCATCATATACCAAAAATCCAAAGTCTGAAAATAAATGTTAGGCTAGTTGCAAAACCTGTCTAGAGACTACAATACAAGAGCACAGTTGTCTTCAGATCAGGAGGAATACAACATCAATGTTGCTCAGTCTGCCCCACAACTAGGCACTTGGTGCTAGAATCCACAGATGAGGGATACCATTCATCTTTTTTTTTTTTTTCTGGGACTGTGTTACTTCACTTAAGATAGAAATCTTCTAGTTCCATCAATTTACATGCAAATTTCATGATGTAATCTTTCTTTACTGCTTCATAGAACTCCATTGTGTAGATGTACCACATTTTCTCTATCCACTCTTCAGTTGAGAGGCATTTGGGTTGGTTCCAGATCTTCCCTATTGTGAAGACAGCTGCAACAAACATGGCTGTACATGTATCTCTGTGGTAAGATGAGTCTTGTGGGTGTATATCCAGAAGTCATATGGCTGGGTCAGGTGGTAGGCTCATTTTGAGTCTTTTAAGAGCTCTCCACACTGCTTTCCAAAGCAGTTATATGAGATTGCATTCCCACCAACAGTGGATAAGTGTTCCCCTTTCCCCACAAACTGTCCAGCATTTGATATCATTCGTTTTATTTTGTCGTTTGTTTTCTTCCCCCCTCTTTTTCTTCCCCCTGTCCCCCCCCCACTTTTTTTTGAGACAGGGTCTACCTTTAAGTCCCAGCTGGCCTGGAGCTCACTCTGTAGACCAGGCTGGCCTTGAACTCACAGAGATCCACCTACCTCTGCCTCCCAAGTGCTAGGATCAAAGGCGTGTGCCACCACCCCCAGCACTAAAGACGGTTTTTAGCTACCACGTGGGTGCTAGGAATTGAACCTGGGTCCTCTGCAAGAACAGTCAGTGCTCTTATCCACTGACGCACCTCTCCAGCCCCGGTATCATTTGTTTTCTTGATCCTAGCCAGCCTTATCAGAGTGAGATGATATGTTCAAGTGGTTTTAATTTGCACTTACTTAATTATTAATGATGTTGAACACTTTTTAAGGTGTTTCTCAGCCATCTTTGCTTCCTCACTGGTAAAGTCTCTGTTCAGCTATTTACTCCATCTTTTGAGTAGGTCATTTGTTTTCATTTATTTATTTATTATTAAACAATTTTTTAAATTTATTTATTTTTTTATGTATATTAGTGTTCTATATGCATGTAGGTTGGTGACCTGTGTTGTGAAATGCCTCGGAGGTCAGAAGAGGGAGTCAGATTCCCCTGGAACTGGAGTTAAAGACAGTTCTTAGGCACCATGTGGGTGTTGGGAATCGAAACTGGTCCTCTGCAAGAGCAGATGGCTCTCTTAACCACTGAGTCATCTCTCCAGCCCCAGTCATTTGTTTTCTTACTTCATTGTTTTTTTGAGTAGTCTATATATTCTTGACATTAATGCTCTGTTAAATGAATCACTGCTGAAGATTTCCTCCCACTCTGTGAGTTTTCTCTTCATTTCCTTGATTGTTTCCTCTGCTGTACAGAAGCTTTTGAGCTTGATGAGGTCCCATTTGTCCACTGTTGACCTTATTTCCTGTTCAGCTGCTGTCTGATTTAGAAGTCTTTTCCTACACCTATGTCTTGTAGGTTGTTGCCAACTTTTTCTTCTATCACCTCAAGGGTTTTGGGTTTCACATTGAGATCTTTGATCCACTTGGAGTTGATTTTTGTGCAGGGTGAGAGATAGGGGTTTAATTTTGTTCTTTTACAAATGGTGATCCAGTTTTGCCAGCACTATTTGCTGAAGATGCTATCCTTCCTCCATCGAAGGTTTTTTGCCCCTTTGTCAAATACGAGATGGCTGAAATTGTATGAGCTCAAGTTTGGATCTTCAATTTTGTTCTATTGATCAATGGGTCTGTTTTTGTGCCAGTACCAGGCTGTCTTTATGGCTATGGCCCTGTAATATAGCTTGAAGTCTGGTAGAGCAATCCCCCCTGTATTGCATTTTTCACTCAGGGTTGCTTTAGCTATTTGTGGTCTTTTGTTTTTCCATATGAATTTAAGGATTTTTTTTCCAAGTCTGTGAAAAAGCTCGTGGGAATTTTGATTGGGATTGTGTTGAATCTATATATCAATTTGGGTAAAATAGACATTTTTACTATATTAATTTTTTCCAATCCATGACCATGGGAGATCTTTCCATCTTTTGATGTCATTTTCAATCTCCTTCTTCAGGAGTTTAAAATTTTTGTTGTAGAAATCTTTGGTATCTTTGGTTAGGTTTGTTCCCAGGTATTTTTTTATTTTTTGAGGCTATTGTGAGTGGGAAGTTCTTCTTCTGGCTTTTTTTTCTGGTCTTTTTGAGATAGGGTCTCCTTGTAGCCCCAGATGTCCCGGAACTCATTATGTATACCAGGCTGGTCTTGAACTCACAGAGATCCGCCTGCCTCTGCCTCTTCCTTCTTATATTCCTTCTCCACTTATTTATTGTTGGTTTAAAGAAAAGCTACTGATTTTTACGGGCTAATTTTTTTATCCTGACACTTTACTGAAATTCTTAATCATTCCTAGAAGTTTTCTGCAAAAAGGGATAGCTATCATATCATCTGCAAAAAGGGATAGGTTAACTTCTTCTTTTCTGATTAGTACTCTAATTTCCTTCTCTTATCTTACTGCCCTAGCAAGTGTTTTAAGCACTATGTTGAAAAGGAGTGGTGATAAGGGTCAGCCTTGCTGTGTTCCCACCTTTAAGGGAAATGGTTCCAATTTTTCTCCATTTAGGATGATGTTGGCAGTAGGTTTGCTAAATGTGGCTTTGATTATGTTGAGGAATGTTTCTTTCATTCCCATTCCCTCTAGGACTTTAAACATGAAGAGATGATGGATCTTGTCAATGGCTTTATCTGCATCAATTGAGATGATCATGTGTTTTTTGTCTTTCAGTTTATTTATGTGTTTATGATATTTATTGATTTACATATGTTGAACCATCCCTGCATCTCTAGTATGAATCCAACTTGGTCATGATGGATGATCTTTTTGATGTGGATCTGTATTTGATTTGCAAGTATTTTGTTGAGAATTTTTGCATCTATGTTCATTAATGTGATGGGTCTATAGCTTTCTTTTTTGGTTATATTTTTGCCTGGTATTAGAGTGATGGTGGCTTCATAGAAGGAATTTAGGAGAATTCCTTCTGTTTGTATTCTTATGAACAGATTGAGTTGTAATGGTTGTAGGACCTCTTTAAATGTTTTATAGAATTCTGCTGTGAATCCATCTGGGCCTGGACTTTTTTTAGTTGGGAGGTATTTTTTATTACATACTCAATTTCCTCAAATATTATGGGTCTGTTTAAACTGTCAATCTCTTCTTGGTTAAGCTTTGTTGGTTCCCAGGATTTCAAATATTTGTCCATTTCTCTTAGGTTTTCAAATTTAGTGGAGTATAGGTTTTTGAAGTATTCCTGTATGATTGCTTAGATCTTTACGTTGTTGTGATTGTTCCCCTTTCATTAAGAAAACTATTGATTTGGGGGCTGGAGAGATGGCCTAGCGGTTAAGAGTGCTGACCGCTCTTACAGAGGACCCGGGTTCGATTCCCAGCACCCACATGGCGGCTAAGAACCGTCTGAAGCTCCAATTCCAGGAGAACTCCAGTTCCAGGGGGGAATCCGAGACCCTCTTCTGACCTCCGCAGCGTTGCATGACACGGGTGCACAGACTTGCATGCAGACAGTACATTCAGACACTATGAAATAAATAAAGAAAATTAATAAAAAAATATTAAAAAAGAATAATTAATATTGATTTGGAGTCGTTCTTTTATTTTTCTTTTATTTATTTTCTTTTTTTTTTTTTTTTTGTTAACTGGGCTAGAGGTCTATTTTGTTTATCTTTTCAAAGAACCAGCTTTTGGATTCGTTGATTCCATGTATTGTTTGCTTTGTTTCTATTTCATTGATTTCTGCTTTGATTTTTGTGATTTCTTCCTGTTTTTTGGGTTTAGGGTTCATTTGTTGTTGTCTCTCAAGTGCTTTTAGCTGCAGTGTTAGATCTCTTATTTGTTCCCTTTCTGTTTTTGTTTTTTTTAAATGGTGGCACTTAGGGCTATAAATTTCCCTCTCAAGACTGCTTTTAAACTATTCCACAAGTTTTGTTGTGTTGTATTGTCTTTTTTGTTCATTTTCACGAATACTTTTATTTCACTCTTTCTGGCCACGGTTCAGGTCGTGAAGGTCACAGAGGCTGGGAGGACAGGTATGCCGGTGGAGCAAGCTCAAGCCTTTTGCTGCCAGCCTTCTAAAAAGTTACATCTTTGCACAGGCTGGCTTGGGTTGTAGAGGCAACTGCCCAGGAATTAGTCAACCAACATTGGCTTTCATGGAAGCTTGTGAAAAGCCAGCCACAGTCTAAATGTGTTTTTAAAAAAAGTCCTCCTTCACCATTTCATTTTCTGATGCAGTCTTTCTGTTGTTGTTCTTTCAATATGCATTCCTCTAGACAAGAAATAAAAAAATTGTCCTTAAAATTTTTTCGGTAAATAGTGTTAAATAGTGTAATAAGTGTAAAATAGTGCTTAATTCTGCTAAAGTTTCTTTTTATCTGCTAAACTTCCCCCCAAAATCTCTTCTAGAGGCCAGTCTTCTGTGATACAAATTGAGCTTGTAAATTCCAGGCTTCTGGACCCTGGCTTGATGGCCCAAGCCTTTGATCCAAGTGGATGCCTGTGAGTTCAGGGACAGCCTAGTCTACCAGGCCTGCTCTGACTGTGGACAGGCTCTGCCTTGAAAAGACCAAAGGCAAAATATGAAGCTTTTCAGTTTGTAGCTGTTTGTAAATACTCTGCTTAATCTAGTCCAATGTTTGTTCTGTGCCCCTCTCCTGCTCTGGAAACAGTGGATGGCTGGTGGGAGAAGGGCTGGCTTTACTGTATTCTCTGTGTGACTGGAAAAGCCGCTCCAGGGCACTCTTGCCCTGGAGCATCTTTCATTGTGTTTTAAAGGTGCAGCTTTTATTCCAATACTCAGAAGACAGACCTCTGCAGAGACTCAAGCCCAACCTCAATTGTGTAAATGACCTTTTCTCATTGAATATAAGACAATAATGTAACTTTCTTCCTACAGATTGATCTCATGAACTTTTTTCCTTTGTACATATGTTTGTGTATGCTTGTATGTATGTGCGTGCACATGTGTGTATGGATGTATATTTTGTTTTAACTCCTATAGCTTTCTAAACTCCTATGTCTTAAAAAGGTCAACTATAATTCACTTTACAGATTCAACCTATACAAAACTTGGTTTATACTTTTTGATGTTACTTTAAGTGGATTTGTGTAAATGTTAATATGCATTTGTACAATTCTAAAAAGTCTCCGAACTGGAACTGGCCCCTCCAACTCGGATGCAGCTCTATTAATTAGTGAAACTTCTATGGTCAGTTGTGTAATTTGCTTGTCTTGGTTAAAAAATTAGTGATTGTACAAATGCTGTTACAGTTAGTTACTTTATGGGTGTATGGTACCCCTGTCAACTACACTCCCTCAATGCCTGAGACAAAAACTAACACTGGTTTTAGATATCATTTAAAGTATGGTTAAATGTGTATTGTAAAACATTTAACAACTAAGTAAAGCATCTATAAAACAGGGTGTTTTGCCAGGCCTGGAAAAACCACCTCCAAGGACTGAAAGGAAAATGATTGTTATAAACCCACTTTATAAGATTTATAGTGATATTTGAAATAAGTATTATACATTTATATAGAGGTATTTCAGTAGGGATTTATACAGTAATACAAATAAATAAATATAAGTTAATGGACTTGATTTCTCTGAAGTCACAGTCTAGTAAAAGAATTTTAAGGAACATTTAATTGATGTGTGATTAACAGGTATCCAAATTTGCCGAAACTTTGTCTTCATATTATATGGTATTTTAGGACTTAGTAAAAGTAAAAATGTCTAGATTAAACAACATTGGTGAAAAGGGTTTTAATAAAAATTGTAATTACTTAACAAATGTTTCTATAAATTTTTATGTTGTACAGTATCATCTTGTAACATTTTCTTCTATCTGTAGGATGATTTAACCAAGTGAATTAAGTTTGCTTCCCAAATTAACATACAGTCAATGATAAACAGCTTAGGTAAATTTAATGAAAATTTACACCTTAATTCCTGCCTATAGGTATGTGTAATACAACTAATTGCCTTTTTGAGATTCATGGGTCAATAAATAGAAAACTAAAATAAAAAAGGGGGTATACAGTTATATATTAAGCCTTTTGTTAAATTTTTCAGAATGTATCAAGAAATACCAGTGGAGAAGCTGGCCCATCTGAACATTAGGATCCTATTTGTAATAACTGTTTATAATGTGTCCTAATGAAGTTACCTTCCAGGTGCTGCAAAGTTTTAATGATTAAAAAAGATATTCCTGGATAAACTGCCAACCCATGAAAGAAAACAGCCTGAACCGATCAGAGTCCAGAATGACATATTCAGAGAAAGACTGTTTTGCCTCTCGCCCACTTGTGCTCCTTTTCTAAAGCCTAGAGAACAATCTGTGGAAGAGGGGGCATGGTAGAATGTAAGGGCTACAATTGGAGTTAATCGTGGAACCTACAGAAATATAGACTGGGCTCCATAGATGGACTGCAGGGGACATGTTTCTATGTGTGCCCTGCCCCCACATCGAGAAAGCTTGCGGGGACATGGAGGGATGGGCAGGAGTTTTACTGTAAAGCTTGGGGATGTGAAGAGACCAGGACTTGCTTAACCAAAACTCCTCGAAGGGCCTAATTAAGCTCAAGAGGGGACAATCTGACAAATGTATGTACAACTCGCCTGGCCTTTGTAATAGGGAGAGATTGGCAAAGAGGAGAGGGATCTGATACAGAATAAGGGTTGGTTTGAATCCTGGTACCAACAGTCCCCTTGGTTGACTACCCTAGTTTCTACACTCATGGGACCTCTTGTTATTCTCCTGCTCCTCCTCACCTTTGAACTGGGCATCATTAATTGTGTTGTAGCTTTTGTTAAAGGCCAGGTAGAAAAGGTACCTTCAATATGACCAGATCCCAAACCAGTCAGACACCTGGGTCTGAGCAACCAGTTGCTGGCCTCGAACTGAGTCAACCACCATATCTTGGTAGCTGTCTTATCTCTAACTGCAAGAGCTGTGCTCCAGATAAAGGGCTCTGCTGGGCCAAGGAAGAAAATAAAAAAGGGGAGATGAAAGGGCATGAGAGGCAACAACACCCTAAAGAGGGCACCTAAAGGAAGTAAGGTAGATGGGCCAGCTGGTCTTAAGTAAACAAGACGGGGCTAAAGGAAGTAAACAAGAGGGGGCTAAAGGAAGTAAGGTAGGTGCTGCCAGGCTTGTTTTGAAACTTTTTTGATTGGCTCTAGCTATTTGACCTTTAAGATAATTGGCTGCCCTTTTTGGGGCCGTGGGTGTTCCCTTGTGGTCTTTGCCTTTATAAGCTGCTGTAGTGTTTACAATAAATGAGATCAGCTGTGACTGACTCCCCATCTGTCTGAGTGCCTCTGGGACATAGGAGGCTGCAAGGTGGGGCAGACTGCGCACCTATCTTTCCCCTTCCATCTGGTTGCCTTGCCGGGCAGGACCCTGCAAAAGAGGTACATGGGAGTGTGGATGGATCTGTCTACCCAAGTCAAACCCATTATGGCCAGATTGCCTGCAAGTGTGAGAAGGTAGAGACACAAGAAGATCACAAAGAGGAAGGTCTGTACATGTGGGTACAGAGAAACTGTATTAGTCACTTTTCTGTTGCTGTGATAAAACACCATGACCAAAGGAACTTTAAAAGGAAGAGTTTATTTGAGCTTACTATTGATGGTTCCAGGGAATTAGAGTCCATTGTGGCAGGAGGCATGGCGGTTGGATCTGGAGCAGCAAGCCGAGGTCACATCTCACAAAGAGAGGGCGACTGGAGACCATGAGGCTTGTTAAACTCACTAAGCCTGCCCCCAGTGACATACTTCCTCTAGCATGGCCACACCTTCTAAGACCTCCAAAAACAGTGCCACCAACTGGAGACAAATGTCTGAATACTTAAAGCCTATGGGGGACACTCATTCAAACCACCACATTCCACTCCATGGCCCCCATAGGCTCCTGAACATATAAAATGCAAAATGCATTTAGTCCAACCTTAAAAGTCCCCATAGTCTTTACCAGTTTCAATGCCATTCAAAAGTCTACAGTGCAAAGTCTCTTCTGAGACTGTGGCCAATCTCCTAACTGTAAGCTCCTGTAAAATCAAAAGGCAAATTACAAACTCCCAATGTACAGTGGAACTGAATACACATTCCCATTCCAAAAGGGAGGAATAGAGGCATAGTGAGTAAATACTGGACCAAAACAAGACCAAAAACCAGCAGGGCAAAAACCAAGTCCAGTAGCTCCATGTGCAACTTCTGGGACTTTACTTCCAAAGGGCTTAGATGGCTCAGCTCTTCCAGCTTTGCTTACAACATGTGTCTCTTTCCTAGGTCGGTACCACTCCCTGTATGCAGCTCTCCTTGGCAAATATCTCACAGGTCTGGCATCTTGAATGTCTTCTTGGGGTCTCCGCTGCCTACCAGACTTCACATTCATGGCTTCATGCAATGGCCTATCAGGGCCTTCTTTATTCAGGGACGCCCCTGCTGCACTATGCCTGGCCTCTGTGGCTCTTTGAAACCGTGGAGGAAGAACTGGTGACCCCTTCACTCTTGCAAACTTCATGTCTCTATAGCCAGCACCACATGAATGAAATTGCTGAATCTGGCTGCAAGTTCGGGATGGACTCTCTCCTACTTTAATAACCACATTTGCAATTTTTCTCTGCCCTGGACTTGTTGGAGGATTAGATGGGTGTGGTCTTGCCCTGAGGTATTGATTCTTTTGTTTACTTGTAAATCTCCAGGCCTCTCCTTAATCACTTTAGTCTCCTTATGAAAGGGAGCCTCTCCTTCACATTCCTTGGCCCCACCTTTAATCTTCCTAGTGCAGTTATCAGATCCAAACTGTACATTCTGCATTTCTGTCTGCCCCATCTGCTCTTCTTCACTGTAGATATGCACAGTATTCACCATTAAAAGCCACACCACCATTTCTACTTTAGGCTATCTTGAAATATCCTCTGACAAAGACACTAGTCCATTGCTTTTCAACTTAGCATCAGGCAAGCATTTGAACTGCAGGCAAACTGCTGCCAGAGTCTTTATCAAAATATCCCAGTTGTTGCCTAAGTCTTTATTTTCCTCTGGAACTACATTTTTTGCAGCCATGCTTTCTTCCAGGATTCTACTAGAATGGCCTGTTAAGCCCTGCTTATAGTAGTCAACAGCTTTTCTAGCCCAAAGTTCCAAAGTCTTCCACATTTCTCCAAACATCCACATGGTCAGGTTCTTCACAGCTAACACCCCACTTCTGGTACCAAATAACTGTATTAGTCACTTTTCTGTTGCTGTGATAAAACACCATGACCAAAGGAACTTATAAAAGGAAGAGTTTATTTGAGCTTACGATTGACGGTTCCAGGGAATTAGAGTCCATTGTGGCAGGAGGCATGGCGGATGGATCTGGAGCAGCAAGCCGAGGGTCACATCTTGCAAATAGCACAGGAAGCCAAGAGAGGGGGACTGGAGACCATGTGGCTTGTTAAACTCACTAAGCCTGCCCTCAGTGACATACTTCCTCCAGCATGGCCACACCTTCTAAGACCTCCAAAAACAGTGCCACCAATTGGAGACAAATGTCTGAATACTTAAAGCCTATGGGGGACAATCATTCAAACCACCACAGAAGCCCAGCAGAATGAACTCACGATTGTTTGGTTGATCTTCATTGTTTGGATTCCTGAAATTTGAAAGCAAGAACAAAGAAAGTTCATTTTCACATATTCTTTGAGATTATCAAGTGAATTCCATGGTGTGAGTAAAATGAATCATCAGACTTACATCTCCCAACTATTTTCCATTTAGTTAATAAAACCCAACAATGTACTTGATATGTTTTCCTTACTTTGAATTCATTTATTCAGCAACCTATAATTAATGTTGCATTAAGTATCTAGAATATTATTCTTGCATATTATTTTTAATGTTTTATTTCTATTTGTGTATGTGTGTATTGCCTGCATGTGTAAGTTGTGCAATGTGGTCAGAAGATGTCAGATCCCCTGGAAGTGGAGTTACAAATGTTTTTTAGCCACCATGTTGGTACTGGTAACCTAATGCAGATCCTCTGCAACACCTGTCAGCACTCTTAACTGCTGAGCCATCTCTCCAGCCCCACCTATTATTACTGTTTTAATTTACTATCAATGGGGCTGGAGAGATGGCTCAGTGGTTAAGAGCAGTTGCTGCTCTTGCAGAGGATCCAGTTCAATTCCCAGCATTCACATGATGGCTAACAACTCTCTGTATTTCCAGTTCCAGGGGATCTGACACTTTTTTCTTACCTCCATGGGCATGCTGGACACTGTTGCACTTACACACGTGCTGGCAGTGTACTCATACAGATAAAATAAAAATAATAAACAAAAATTCCTATTGAAGAAAATTCCCAGTGCCACAGTGCTGTGTTGATTTTTTTAACTTGTTAATCTTTTGGGTTCCACAGACCTCTCCAAACATTACAGGCTACAGCTATTGCTCTTGGTTATTATGTAGAACTTGATGGTAGTTTCTATTGCTGATTGATATCAACTACTTGCTATTTACTAATAGTGAAATCTAGCTGATACAAACCTGGAAGCTTTGTAGCTATTGGTTAGCTTTCTATTTATGCTATCAGGGAAGGTAAGTAAGCAATAATCTTACCTAACTGTGAACCCTGTGAGCTACACTAAGTACTTGCCTCAAAAGGTACAATAGTGACATTAATAGTGGTTATGGATGTAACCAACAATTTTATGATTGGATTTAAGCCCATTCCATGAGACACAACTTGTACTTGGTATTGAACCTAAAACCTGTGGTTGACTATATAATAGGTCCTAGGGGAGCACCTAATGCCATTATTTTGCTAAATGTGTATAAAATCAAACTTTCTCTCAAGTGCTTATATTTATGTCCACAGATTAATGAGTCTCTCATCTGTCATCATACAAGCATCTTTCTGCTGTAAATGGTGATCAATATAGATTCACAACTGGTCTGTATATAGATAATAAGAGACTTAGCCCTAAATGGCACATCTATATCATACTCCCTTCCCCTAAGGCTCAGGAATAATTGTAGAGGAGGAGGTGGAATGATTGGAAGTGTCAGAAAGAGTGGCCATTGGCTGGACAGGACAGGGCTTTTGCAACTATGAAATCAGCAACTGTGACATGCACAATATCAAACATGCCAACATCCCAGCATGGATAGCGGAAGTCCCACCTCTGTTCTTGAAGACATGGTCCCACAGATGCTACACGTGCTCTAGTACGTGGTCATGTACTTATGTACACATCGGCAGAGCTATGTGATCTCAATGGGCTTACAAATGGAGATCAGATGAATTTGAGAGAAAACAGTTCTATGGGATTGAGGATATACCCATGCAACCCACACCTGTGTGAACATACATACATGCATGTATTCCACACACATACACATGCAAATAAATAAAAGCAAAAAAATACAAAACATGCTGAGTTATAAAAAGATTCAGTTTGAACATAGTATTCCAACATAATATATATTCTAAAAAAATATTAGGAAAAAAGGATTATGGTGGATTTGGTTCAACACATTATATGCATATATGAAACTTTCAAGCTGTAAAATAATATTTAATTAAAAATAATCTTTGGTAGGTTAAAGTAAATGATGAATGAAAACATTGATTTTTCATAAATAAAAATCAAGTGATTTATCTGAAAAATTTATTGGGTAGTAATATAATAAGAATACCATATTACAATTGATGGTCAGATGGAGAAGAGTCAGATATATTTACTGAACTGCATTTGGATGCCAAGCAGCATTGAAAAATGCTGAGTGAGCCTGGAAGCTGGGGAGATGGCTCAATAGGAAAATAATTTTTGCACAAGTGTGAGGACTCTAGTTTGGATTCCAGCACCCATAGAAAATCTAGCAGGCATGCTTTCCTACCTGTATTCCCAAAATTCGATTGGCAGAGGTGGGGATCCTGGGAACAGGGTGGTATCTAGATGACATGGAACTGACCAACCTCTCATTGAACAGTGACCCTTCTTCAAAAAAATAATGGTTAACAAATAATGAAGATGCTCAATATCAAATATGAGTTTCCACATGCATGCATAAAGCCATGCTTGCTTACACATCTGTGAATATGCATACATACATGCACTCCACATACGTACACATGCAAATAAATTAAATGAATACAGACATCCTGAGTTATAAAAAGACAGATCCACTTCTAACATAATATTCCCAGAAAATTTATATTCTGAAAAAAATCTGCTAAGTATAGATTTCCTAGTAATTTTAGGACTAAACTTGGATAGTAATTTACAACTGTTGGAGAAATCTGGAATCATCATTCCTTATTGAAAGACATGTTTAGGTCCTAAAATGTTAAAGAGAATTAAAAACCTGATTCATTTCAAATACTCTGCCAGCAAAGAAGTTAGAATACTTCAGCATTCTTGGGATTAGCATTAATTAATTAGAGTTGTAAGGCTCTAATTGATGAGCACACTATATGTAATTTTAGTTCAGGAGGCAACAGAGATCATGCCCAATTCCTTAATGCCAAGATTCTCATCCACCAATGCTGTGAAGCCCAGTGCATGAATACTTCCTAACTGCAGCTGGTTGATCTTGTCCTCTGACTTCTACAACACAACACCTGTAATTATTATCAATACGGCCAGATTTGTATTATATGGAGTTATTTTTCTCACATCTCAACATTTTTGATACCTAGTACTTATAGGGTCTAGAGTTCTTAAATTCTTTAAATTGTTTATTGATTTTATTTTTTTATTTTTATTTTTTTAATTTTATTTATTTTTGTATGTGTATGAGTGTACTGTCTGCATGCAGGTCTGTGCACCCGTGTCGTGCAATGCTGCGGAGGTCAGAAGAGGGTTTCAGATTCCCCTGGAACTGGAGTTCTCCAGAAATTAGAGTTACAGACGGTTTTCAGCCTCCATGTGGGTGCTGGGGATCGAACCCGGGTCCTCTGCAAGAGCAGTCGGTGCTCTTAACCGCTAGGCTATCTCTCCAGCCCCCCAGGTACTGTATCTTAGGAAATCTATAGAGTTTCTTCAGGAGTCTTTTAGTGTAAGCCTCTCTAGTCTCCAAATTTCCCATGAGTCTTCCTGTTTCAAAATTTGCAGGCAGAATACTGTTTTACTTCCTCCTATAATCAGATTTTTGTAACATTGTGGCTTTCATCCCTTCCCTGTCAGGATAGTTAATTCCTAATAGGGACCTTCTGTTTTGCCCAAGACATCAAAACATATGTCTTACTTTACACACCAACTCTGATACTCTCAGATTCTGTAAGAAACTCAATCCTATGTCACTCAGTTTTTATTTATTTTTTTAGTTTGACTTTTTTGTTTTTTTATTTCCTTTTTATTTTGTAATGATGTATTTGTTTATTTATTTATTTATATATAATTATATCTTGACATGTGTCCCCACCCTATCCCCCCACCCTACCAGAGCTCAGGCATTTTGCCAAACATGCTTTTCATCTCTTTCTCAGTCTTTCTCAATATTCTCCATGTAGAATTTGACTGTTTTGAGCAGAAGTTCACTGTTTCAGTCAGTTCTTCAATGCAGTCCTTTCTGTTGTTGTTGTTGTTGTTGTTGTTGTTTCCAATATGCATCATTCCCAACTGCTTGGACAAAAGCTCAAGGGGCCCTGCACAAGAAATACTTACAACTAAGTAATTGGCACTAGCATCCACAGATGAGGGATACCATTCATCGTTTGTTTTTCTGGGACTGTGTTACTTCACTCAGCATGATGTCCTCTAGCTCTAGCCACTTTCCTGCAAAGCTCATGATGTCATCTTTCTTTACTGCTGCATAGAACTCCATTGTGTAGATGTACCACATTTTCTCTATCCATTCGTCAGTTGAGGGGCATTTGGGTTGGTTCCAGCTCCTTACTATTGTGAATACAGCTGAAATAAACATGGTTGTGCATGTATCTCTGTGGTGGGGTGAGACTTGAGGGTACATGCCTAGGAGTGGTATGGCCGGGTCAGGTGGCAAGTTCATTCCAAGTCTTCCAAGGGTTCTCCACACTGCTTTCCATAGTGGCTGTATAAGTTTACATTCCCACCAGCAGTGGATGTGTTCCTCTTTCCCCCACAACTTCTCCAGCACTTGGTATCATTTGTTTTCTTGATCCTAGCCAGTCTTATTGGAGTAAGATGATATCTTAAAGTGGTTTTGCTTTGCATTTCCTTAATGATTAGTGATGTTGAAAAGTTCTTAAGATGTTTCTCAGCCATCTCTAATTCCTCACTTGTGAAGTCTCTGTTCAGCTCTTTGCTCCATCTATTGAGTGGGTCATTTGTTTTCATTCTTCTTTGTTTTTTGAGTAGTTTATATATTCTGGAAATCAATACTCATTCAGACGTTTCTGCGGTGAAGGTTTCCTCCCACTCTGTGGGATTTCTCTTCACTTCCTTGATTGTTTCTTTTGATGTGCAGAAGCTTTTCAGTTTAATGAGGTCCCATTTGTCAATTGTCAACCTTAATTCTTGTGCAGCTGCTGTCTGATTTAGGAAGTCTTTTCCTGTGCCTATGTCTTGTAGTCTGCTGCCAACTTTTTCTTCTATCGCCTTCAGAGATTGGGGTTTCACGTTGAGGTCCTTGATCCATCTGGAGTTAACTTTTGTACAGGGTGAGAGGTAGGGGTTTAATTTCATTCTTATACAAGTGTTAATCCAGTTTTGCCAACACCACTTGCTGAAGATGCTGTCTTTTCTCCATTGTGTATTATTGGCCCCCTTGTCAAAAAGGAGATGGCTGAAATTGTATGTGCTCAGGTTTGGATTTTTGGTTTTGTTCCATTGGTCAACAGGTCTGTTTTTGTGCCAGTACCAGGCTGTTTTCATGACTATAGTCCTGTAGTATAGTTTGAAGTCTGGTATAGAGATCCCCCCCCCCCCCATGTAGCTCTTTTCACTCAGGGTTGTTTTGGCTATTCAGGGTCTTTTGTTTTTCCAAATGAATTTAACGACTTTTTTTTCCCAAGCCTGTGAAGAAACTCTTGGGGATTTTGATTGGGATTGCGTTAAATCTATACAAGAGTTTTGGTAAAATGGACATTTTTACAATGTTAATTTTCCCAATCCATGAGCATGGGAGGTTTTTCCATCTTCTGAGGTCTTCTTCAATTTCTTTCTTTAAGGGTTTAAAATTTTTGTTGTAGAGGTCTTTGGTGTCTTTGGTTAGGTTTGTTCCTAGGTATCTTATTGTTTTTGAGGCTATTGTGAGTGGGAAGGTCTCTTTGAATTCTTTCTCCAGTTGCTTGTTCTTGGTGTAAAGAAAGGCCATTGATTTTCTAAGGTTAATTTTGTATCCTGCCACTTTGCTGAAGCTGTTAATCGTTTCTAGGAGTTTTCTGGTGGAGTTTTTTGCATCTCTTAAGTAAACAATCATATCATCAGCAAATAGGGATAGTTTGACTTCCTCTTTTCCAATTAGTACTCCTTTAATATCCTTTTCTTGCCTTATTGCTCTAGCAAGTGTTTCAAGCACTATATTGAAGAGGAGTGGTGATAGGGGGCAGCCTTGCCGAGTTCCTACCTTTAAAGGGAATGTTTCCGTCATTTCCCCATTTAGGATGATATTGGCTGTGGGTTTCCTGTATATGGCTTTGATTACATTGAGGAATGATCCCTCCAATCCAATTCCTTCTAGGACTTTAAGCATGAAGGGATGCTGGATTTTGTCAAAGGCTTTTTCAGCATCAATTGAGATGATGGTGTGGTTTTTGTCTTTCATTCCATTTATGTGTTTGATGATGTTTATTGATTTTCATATGTTGAACCATCCCTGCATCTCTGGTATGAATCCAACTTGGTCATGATGGATGATCTCCTTGATGTGGGTCTGTAAGCGATTTGCCAGTATCCTGTTTAGAATTTTGGCATCTGTGTTCATTAGGAAGATGGGTCTATAATTTTTCCTTTTTGGTTGCATCTTTGGCTGGCTTTGATAATAGTGTGATACTGGCTTCATAGAAGGAATTTAGGAGAATTCCCTCTGTTTGTATCCTTCTAAACAATTTCAGTAATAATGGTTGTAGATCTTTTTGAAATGTTTTATAGAATTCTGCCATGAAAATGTCTGGGCCTGGGCTTTTTTTTAGTTGGGAGGTTTCTTATTACATCTTCAATTTCTTCATGTATTATGGGTCTGTTTAAGCTATAGATCTCTTCTTGGTTGAGCTTTGGTGATTCCCAGGATTTCAGATATTCATCCATTTATTCTAGGTTTTCAAACTTGGTAGAGTATAGGTTTTTGAAGTATTCCCGTATGAGTTTCTGGATCTTTCCCTTGTCTGTTGTGATATTTCCCTTTTTGTCACTGATTGTATTGAGTAGAGTTGTTCCTTCTTTCTTTTGGTTAACTGGGCTAGAGGTCTGTCTATCTTGTTTATTCTTTCAAAGAACCAACTTTTGGAATCATTGATTTTTTATATTGTTTTCTTTGTTTTTATTTCATTGATTTCTCCTCTGATTTTGGTTATTTCTTCCTGTCTGTTGCGTTTAGGGTTCATCTGTTGTTGCCACTCAAGTGCTTTTAGCTGCAGTGTTAGATCATTCACTTTTGCTCTTTCTGTTTTTCTAATGTAGGCACCCAGGGCTATAAACTTCCCTCTTAAGACTGCTTTTGAGGTATCCCATAGGTTTTGTTGTGTTGTATTGTCTTTGTCATTCAGTTCCAGGAATGCTTTTATTTCTTTTTTTATCTCTTCCTTGACCCATTCATTATTCAGGAGTGTGTTGTTTAGTCTGCATGTGTTCTTGTAGTCAGTAGGACTTATCCTGGTATTGATGTTGAGCTTTATTGCTCTTTGGTCTGATAGAATGCATGAAATTATTTCAGTCTTTCTGTATTTGTGGAGATTTCTTCTGTGTCCCAGTATGTGGTCGATTTTGGAGAATGTTCGATGGGGTGCTGAGTGGAAAGGGTATTCTCTGGCATTAGGGTGGAATATTCAGTAGAGGTCTATGAGGTCCATTTGGTGTAGCATATCGTTCAGTTCAGATGTCTCTCTGTTTAGTCTTTGTCCTGTTGACCTGTCCAAAGGACTCAGTGGGGTATTGAAGTCCCCTACTATGAGTATACTGGGGTTAGTGTGTGACTTGTGGTCCTGGAGAATTGTCTTTATAAAGTTTGGTGCACTAGAGTTTGGTTCATATATATTTATAATTGTGAAATCTTCTTGGTGAATTGTTCCTTTGATAAAAATGTAATGGCCTTCTTTGTCTCTTCTGATTTCTTTTCTTTGAAGTCTATTTGTCTGATATTAAAATAGCAACACCTGCTTTCTTTTTGGTACCATTTGCTTGGAATATTTTTTCCATCCTTTCAATTTAAGGTGGTGCCTGTCCTTGAAGGTAAGATGTGTTTCTTGTAGACAGCATATGGATGGATTCTGTTTCCTAATCCAATCTCCCCAGTCTATGTCTTTTGATTGGGGAATTTAGTCCATTAATATTTAAGGCTATGCCTGATAGGTTTGTGTTGCTTCCTTTTGCCTTATTGTCCATTTGCAGTTTTGGTTTAGGTTTCTACTTCTGCAGTTATGCTTTTATTGATTTCTCTTTCTAGGTGCCTGGGGATGGTTGCTCCTTTCTTCTCTCCTTTGAATTGCTTCAAGTATTCTCTGAAGGGTTGGTTTTCCGGACATGTATTCTTTCAACTTGTTTATGCCATGGAAGTTTTTTCTCTCTCCTTCAACTATAATCAACATTTTACTGGGTATAGTAACCTGGGTTGGCATCTATTGTCCTTTAACACTGGGAATGCTTTGCTCCAGTTTCTTCTCACTTTCATAGTTCACATTGAGAAATCAGTTGTAATTCTGATAGTTTTCCCTTTATAGGTCACTTGTTGTTTTTCTCTTGTGGCTTTAAGTATTTTGTCTTTGTTTTGGGTGTCTAGCATTTTAACTATGATGTGGCGTGGAGAATTTCTTTTCTGGTCTTGTCTGTTTGGAGTTCTATGTGCTTCTTGTATTTGTATTGGTTTGTCTTTTTTTTTTTAGTTTGGGGAAGTTTTCATCTAATATTCTGTTGAAGATCTGATCAATACCATTCTCTTGGGATTTTTCCTCTTCCTCTATTCCTATGATGCAGAGGTTTGATCTTTTCATTGTGTCCCACAGCTCCTGATTGTTCACTTTTGTGTATTTTTATATTTCTAATAATATCTTTCTTGAGTGTTTTATTGTTGTTCTGTGTTTTCTTCTCAGGTCTGATATTCTTTGTCCTGCCTTCCTTCCATTCTGCTTCTGAGGCTTTTTCCATTCCTTTCCTCTTGATTGGATGAGTGTTTGATTTCCTTTTTCATTTCCTCTTCTGATTTCTTTAGTATTTCTACTTCCTTTTGGGGCTTCTCAATCTCTTCCTGTAGCTCTTTGCTTTGCTGGTTGGTTTCCTTATCTTTTTCAGCTTGGGATCTTTTCAGTGTTTCTACTTCCTTCTGGAGTTTGTCATTCTCTCTCTCTAGGTCCTTCTTGAGTTCTTCATTCTCTTTTCTTAATTCTTTGATTTGCTCTTTATAATCTTGTAGTTCTTTAAGTATGTTCACAATTGTGTTCCTGATATCTGTGTCCTGGGCCATTCCCAGGGGGATCCCACTGTAGGAATCTTCCATAGGGTTGGTAGAGCTTGATTCGGGATTATCTTGCCCCTTTCCCATGTTGTCTCTTCTTTGTGTTCCTGACATATGGGCTTCACCTTGCCTGTATTCCAATGTGAGTCCCAAATGCCTCTTCACTGTTTTGAAGGCTTGCTTTGCTTGTCTCCTTCAGATGCCTTCATAATTCTAGTTGGGGGGGTGCTCTTTAGCCTGTGCCCTGGTACCTGCGCTTCAGCTGGTCTTGGGAGATCTCAGATCTCAAGACTCACACAACCCTACCTTCTATACCAGCTGGGAGGTTAACTCCATCCCCGCAGCCACAAAAGCCAATTAAACCAAAGACAACTGGATTAATGGATTAACTAGATTAAGTCAATCAACAATCAGCCTTGCTGAAGCACCCAGCTCCTAAGTGTGTGGTGTCTTCAGAGTCTCACCAGGTAGCTGTGGTGAGTAATGTCAGTAACCTGGAGCTTTTTTTGAGATCTCTGATGTTTCCATCTCTAATAGCTTTTAGGTAGTACAAGGAACTCCATGTGTTATACTGCCATTTTCATTTGATATCTCATGTTTGGGGCTGAGTGATATTATCCAAACGTTTAGGGAATTATTACAATTTTAAAAGTTCTGTTTGAAATTTACTTACTAACTAGTGGGCTTCCATAAATGATTTTCATAGATCTTTCAGTTTGGTTACTCTACCCACCACCTCCTGCTCTCCATCCTGTCCTTCCCCCACCCACCATGAATTTTCTTCTACTATTCTAATCATGGGTAAAGCCCATATTTTGGGGAGTTTGTTGACAGTAGATCTGAATATTATGTTATTTTGATAATTATTCATGCTCTCCAATTGCCTCCTGAATATGTTTGCACCCATATACCTGGCCTACTGCCAGCCTTGGTCAGAGAAATCTCTTTGTGCAGTGGACACCAATCATATGAGATTTGCACAGTTGTTCAAATTGCTGAAAATAAGAGGCTCCGTGCTTAATCTTCAATTGGATATCTGTATTACATACACACACACACACACACACAAGCACAAACATCAGTAACCTCTGGGAACTTTCTGAAGAAAAAGCAGAACTGATTGAGATTTGGAGGATGGGTAAGAGTGCTGTCAAATTCTGTCTCATGGATATCATATGTCTATCAATACCATGATTGCATAGCAGCTGGGGTTTCCTACCCAAGGCCAAACAATAGCAAGTGAAGCCAAAATCCCGCCAAAAGTGGATTATCTGTTCTCTAGGCCTTATCACATCCCAAGGTATGTGCCAAGGTGGTAGTAGTCAGGGGAAGAATCATTGTTTATAGAAAAGGTGGCCACTAGCAGGTTTCTCATACACCAGTGTACAGCTCCACAATTGTGCAAATATGAGAAGCTCTAATGGAATTAGCAGGCTATCAAGAAAACATGAGAGAGATGAAGTTGAAAGAGGAATCATGTTTGAATGGATGTTGTGGGAAACTGTGGATAGATATGGTCATATTCCTTGTAGAAATGTAAACATTTTACAAAAGGCCAAATGAGGCTACCTTGGGTATATGGTTCTGGTGCTTTGGCGCTAAAGAATCTGACTGTGTGTGCTATACAATATGAAGAACCTTATCACATAGGATGAATATTTTCCTGACCAGTAGACCAGATCCTGAACCATGAAATAGAAAATACCTGGGCCTGGCCACCCACACTCAGCACTTGGAAGCCCATTGGCCTGGACATCAGTGACCTGGTGGTTGGAGTTGTGCTTGCCTTGGGGTGTGCCACATATCCCTTAGGGGAGTGGGTTACAGTGTCCCCTGATTACTAAGCGCAGACTAAGGGGAAAGGCCAGGGGCATAGTCAGGAGGTGGTTCTGACCACCCTGCCTGGCCATACCTGTGTTCACTTCTCTTGCCAGGGGCTGAGCTTATAAGCAGTCATTACACAGCACAAAAGGCCATCATTATCATCATTATCATCATCATCATCATCATCATCATCATCATCATCATCATCATATTGTGGCTTTCAATACCTGGCTGCAGTCCTCAGCATCAATAGGAAACTGAGAAGTCTACAGATTTCAGAAAATAAGTTGGAGGACACTGGTATAAAACTGTTCTGTGAAGCTTCAAAACATCCCAACTTCCACTTAGAGAATCCTGGGTTGAGGCTTGTGAGTTTACTTGGTGACTGCTGTCAGGAAGTAGTTTCTGCTTTTACCCACAGTAAAATCTTGTGGGGAATCAACCTGTTGGACAATGATCTGGACCACTGGGGTGGGGGGAGATGAGTGTGCTTAGAGAGACCCTGCCACAGCCAAACTGTAGCCTGCATATACCCTGCCTTGAGTAACTGGTTTTGAAGAGGCGACCCAAGCATTTCTGCTTGCTGAGGAATAGAGAACTCCCTAGTTAGCAATCCTAGGCAGTGTGTAAGAAAAATACAAAACTCATCTAAAAATTCTCTTCTAAGAAACCTGGGAATATTCTGCCCCTAATTCACTTAAGAAGGAAAAGAAGTGGGCCCTTACTTTGCCCCATTTGACTGTAAGATGCACAGATAAGTGATGTTCTAATGAGATGTGATTTTTCTCTCTTACACCCAGTTCAGAGGTGTTATGTAAGATGGATGGGGTTTTTCATTTTCTTATAGAAGGCATGAACTCCGTGGTTGGTAAAGTGAGGGTGGAGATGGGAGAGAGGGTCTGAATATGATCTAAATATATTGTATGAAATTCTCGAAGCAATAAAATCTAAAAAAAATACAAAATTAAGCAAAAGAGATCCATCCTTCTGGGAATGTTCTCTTATAAACTTCTATCAATCATGAAAGCATGCACGAGACATGAAAATTCAAACCAGAACTTGGGGAAATGAATAAGAAGCCCCCATCTTAGCTGAGGAATTATTGTCAGCTGATCACTGCTAGATGAGGGACAGTTGGTCTTCTTTAAGGAAGTGATGGTATATAGGCTGTCCAAGCCCCGTGGATGAACTCACACTGAGGGATATCTGGGGACACGAACAACATGATCTGCCTTGACATATATGAGAGAATGCATGAGATCTGGTGGGGAGTGTGGGGATGCAGACAGAATTCGATTCTAGATATTACTACGATGTACTGTATGAAGTGCATAAAATTCAATAGAATAATAAAACACATTGAAGAAAAATAAGAGTTAAAAAAGAATACTCCCCATGATTCTTATGTTTATACTGATTACAGTATGAGATCATGGTGACAGGCCCTGCATGTAAGCTTTATACAGGAGGCAACAGACTGTTCTCATTTTTTCTTAAAACTACAAATTCTGTGAAGTCACTGTGTGAATTCTTCAGTAAATTGCACCTGTTCATCTCGTCCTCCTCTGATTTCCACATGATGCCTGTCTATAATGAATATATTTAGCTTCATAATAAGTTATTTTTTCCTGTCTCACATGTCAACATATTTGATAACTAGCTTAGCAAAGTCTACGTTTCACAAAATTCTTTAAAATTTTATTGATTTTTTTTCATTTCACTGCATAACTATAAAGTGCATAAGACAGCTGTGGTATGTGGAGGACAGCTGTGATTATTTTACTTTAGAAATAATTTTATGTAGGAAGTGTCATATTTGTAACTAGAATTATACTGTTTTTTCTCTCTATATTTGTTCATTCTTAATTGCTGTTTACTTGAAGAATATAGCTATAAGCCAAATATATCTGAATTTCTGAGGTTATAATGTCAAACACTTTTTTTTTTGTCTTTTGAGACAGGGTCTCCCTGAAGCCCCAGCTGTCCTGGAACTCACTCTGTAGACCAGGCTGGCCTTGAACTCACAAAGATCTGCTTGCCTCTGCCTCCCAAGTGCTAGGATTAAAGGCGTGCACCATCATGCCCGGCTAATAATGTCAAACACTTTAAGAAGACAATAATTCCCAATAGTTGCTGAATGGGTTAGGGTAATAATAAAAATGTGCCTAATTTTCAGTAGGTGCACACATATTGAAGGGGATTTGGGGACATAAATTTCATTCAATAGGCCTTTAAAAATGTATATGTGCTAGGCATAGGAAAAGACTTCCTAAATCAGACAGCAGCTGCACAAGAATTAAGGTCGACAATTGACAAATGGGACCTCATTAAACTGAAAAGCTTCTGCACATCAAAAGAAACAATCAAGGAAGTGAAGAGAAATCCCACAGAGTGGGAGGAAACCTTCACCGCAGAAACGTCTGAATGAGTATTGATTTACAGAATATATAAACTACTCAAAAAACAAAGAAGAAAGAAAACAAACGACCCACTCAATAGATGGAGCAAAGACCTGAACAGAGACTTCACAAGTGAGGAATTAGAGATGGCTGAGAAACATGTTAAGAAGTTTTCAACATCGCTAATCATTAAGGAAATGCAAATCAAAACCACTTTAAGATACCATCTTACTCCAGTAAGACTGGCTAGGATCAAGAAAACAAATGATACCAAGTAAGTGCTGGAGAAGTTGGGGAGAAAGAGGAACACTTATCCACTGCTGGTGGGAATGTAAACTCGTACAGCCACTATGGAAAGCAGTGTGGAGAACCCTTGGAAGACTTGGAATGAACTTGCCACCTGACCAGCCATACCACTCCTAGGCATGTACCCTCAAGACTCACCCCACCACAGAGATACATGCACGGCCATGTTTATTTCAGCTCTCTTCATAATAGCAAGGAGCTGGAACCAATCCAAATGCCCCTCAACTGACGAGTGGATAGAGAAAATGTGGTACATCTACACAATGGAGTTCTATGCAGCAGTAAAGAAAGATGACATCATGAGCTTTGCAGGAAAATGGCTGGAGCTAGAGGACATCATGCTGAGTGAAGTAACAGTCCCAGAAAAACAAATAACGAATGGTATCCCTCATCTGTGGATGCTAGTGCCAATTTACCTAGTTGTTAGTATTTCTTGTGCATGGCCCCTTGAGCTTTCATCCAAGTATTTGGGCGTGATGCATATTGGAAACAACAACAACAACAACAACAAAAACAACAGCAACAACAGCAACAACAACAGAAAGGACTGCATCAGTGAACTTCTGTTCAAATCAGTCAACTTTCACATGGAGAATTTTGAGAAAGACTGAGAGATGAAAAGCATGTTTGGCAGAATACATGAGATCTAGTGGGGTGGGGGGATAGGGTGGGGGAAACGGATCTAGATTTGATAATCTTGTACAAAATATATATAAAAAAGAACTATCATAAACATATTAAAAGAATTCAAGGATTTTAAAAAATTAAAGGACTTTAAAGAAAAAAAATGTATGTGTGCATATATATGGTATATATATGAAAACATGAAATAGGCTAGAAGGTATTAAGGGAGTTCCAGCAGGAGAGGATTTAAAAATGATCAATATATATTGTATGGCATTGAAAAAATTTATATATATAACTGTCATAAAGTGCCTAATCTATGAACAATTTCCATTCAATTTTTTCAATGTTGTGAGTTTGAGAGTTTAGATTAACAGTCTTTCCACAGTGAATGGGTTTAATTGAGGCTAAAATTAAGCTTATCATGGCAGAACTAGCTTGTCACTGTTAGAAGAGCAACAGGGTAATGATCTAATTGTATAAATGGTTTCAGAGATAATGTGCATCCCTGTGGACTCCACCTTTTATGTTTCTTTGACGCTTTGGTTCTTTTCTCTATATCTATCAATCTATCAATCTATCTATCATTTATCTATAATCTGTCTATATTTCTTTATTTCTATCTATCATCTATCATCTATCTATTTGTTTTAAAATAATACTGATTCTGAAAAGAAATGGTAACAGTTTTAAAAACTGTTAAGGAATTCATAATATAAGAGCATCATTTATTTTCAGAGTTAGGAATTTTTGATATATGGGTGGGGAAGGTATCTATGCATATTTTAGAGTAATATAAGATCAAAAGAATGAGTTAAATACTAGTTTGTCATGACATTATGTCTAACCACAGTATATGGGAGTGCTTCTTAGTATTTCTTATGCAAGGCTGCTTGAGCTTTTGTCCAAGCTTTTCCTAAAATATTACACAGTAATTAAAAGTATCAGGCTGGTGTAACTTAGCTTTTCTGGATACTTAAGGAGCATACTTAATACCCATAGCAATTTGGCCAAGGGTCTTGAGGGATAACTTTGTTCCTTGTCCTCAGAGGTCAACTAAGTCCCAGGGGACTCTGAATGGGGATGTCTTTTGAAATGTCCTGCAAATGTGTGTCTCCACTCTTTCTATAAAGAGGAAAGTCTGCTCATGCTTCAGAAAGGAGCCTGGTCTATCAAGACCTCACTTTGTCCTAGAGAAGATGGAACTGGTAAATGAAAAGCCAAAAGAAGACAGCACCCACCCCCCCCCAAAAAAAATCCCAAGTGACTCTTGAGGATCAGATCCACAACTGACCTTGAGAAAACAAAAACCTTGGTTAATCTGGGATAACTTTGTGGCTTTAGACATCCAAAAGGAAAGTATAACCAGAAATAAATAAATAGTAATAGTAGATTGTTTATTTGTTCTCTTTCTGTCTTTTTATTTATTTATATTTTTTTAACATATTTTTTTATTGATGCTTTGTGCATTTCATACATCATTTTCCAATTCAGTTCAGGCATATTTCCCTTTCCCTTCCCCCTCACCCCCACCCCAACCGAGATCATGCATTCTGCCATGACTGTCCTGCATATTTCTCTCAGTTTTTTTTTCCATTTTTTAGCTATAAGTGATAATCCATGAGTACGAGCATCCTTCATGTAAAACCAATTTGCAGGCTGTTGTGCCCAAACCCCCACAGCCCCACCTTCCAGCGGGGAGTGAGGGGTTGTATGTTCAATAAGGTTAATCAAATGAGGGTCCAAACTACATTGCTGTAGTTTCACCATTCACCCCAATCGCAGCCCTTACATTCTACCATGCCCCCTCTTCCGCAGATTATTCCCTGGGCTTAGAAAAGGGGCACAGGTGGATGAGAAGCAGAACAGTCCACTCTCTCTGGAGCTGTTGTCTTGGATTCTGGTCAATTCTGGCTGTTTCCTTTCATGGGCTGACAGTTTGTCCAGGAATAACCTTTCGATCCTACTAATGAAGCACAAGCAATTAGATATATAGGTATTTAAACAGCATTAATAGTTATGGTAGGTTACTTTGGTATAGGCACATATGTTTAGATGATATTTTGATCCATGAATTACATTTTTTCCTGTTAAATATGACAGGGTCTTACTGTGGCTTATGACATCTCCTAACCTGTAGAGGATGTAAGCTTGTGGCATCAACCATGGGTTATTCCTCCAAGGAGAGAGCCAATAGCCAATTAGATTTGGGATATACAGGCATATGGCTGCCTCTGCTGCACAGTATTTCCAGGCAGGTGAGGTGTAGCTGGTGCTGACGGTGGAGTCTTGCTTGACTCAAGGAGACCCGTATTTGCTTTATTGGTTTAGTGGCCTTTGGTAACACTCTCTGGTGTTCCAGAGGCCATCTGTACACTTGCATGTGTGGTCTCAATGCATCTTTCCCATGTTAACGTCAGGTCTTCAGCAGCAGGGCCTTATCGCCTCTGTTCTTGCAGTTATCCCAGTTTAGAGGCAAGGAGCCTTTACCTTTTGTGGGACCTTAGATCCCCTGGCCAACATCTCCCTGGTGGAATAATCCATTACTGATGTCAGAGCTCCTGTATTAGTATGTTTTGCTTAAGTGCATAGTTTAAGGACTTTAGTATTATATTTGGTTCTGAACAGAGAATAATCCTTTTCACAGTTCTTATGTCTATTAGTCAATTAAAGAAGGCAGTTTTACCAGTTTTACAAGAGATTACCTCTATAATAGTTGTCTCCAATTAACAGTTGGAGAGCGACCTCATCATCATCATATTTCTCCTTGTTCTGGGGGGGAGGCAAGAAAGTCTCTCATATCAAAACCTTTGCGACACCTAGAGGGTAAGTTTCATTAGGACTCATTATAAATAGTTGTTACATGTAGGGGCCACAGAGGGGTTTGATGTTTATAGCAATCTGAGGCTTTTCTTCCTTTCGATGTTCAGACGGGTCAACCTTTCAGTTGGCACTTTCTGTGCGCACTTAGGGGTATAAATTCCCCTCTTAGGACTGATTTTAATATATCTCACTGGTTTTTATTGTTTTTTTTTTGTTTAGTTCCATGAATGCTTTTATTTCAGTCTTTATTTCTTCCCTGACCTACTCATTATTCACGATTTGTGCTGTTTAGTCTCCATGTGTTCTTATAGTTAGTAGGGCTTATACTGGTGTTAATATTAAGCTTTATTGCACTGTGCATGGGATAATTTCAATCCTTTTGTATTTGTTGAGATTTCTTTTGTGTCCTAGTATGTGGTTGATTTTGGAGAATGTTCCAAGGGGCACTGAGTAGAAAGTATATTTTCTGGCATTTGGGCAGAATATTTGTAGATGTCTGTGAGATTGATTTGGTGTAATGTATTGTTCAGTTCCAATGTCTTCTATTTTTTGTCCAGTTGACTTATCCAGGGGGCTCAGTGGGGTATTGAAGTTGCCCACTATTAACATACTGGGATTATTCTGTGTCTTGAGGTCCTGAAGGATTGTGTTTATAGTTTGGTGCACCAGACTTTAGTATATAAACATTTAAGATTGTGAAATCTTCCTGGTTAATTGTTCTGATGATAATGATATAATGGCCCTCTTTGTGTTTTCTGATTAATTTTACTCAGGAGTCTATTTTGTCTGATATTAGAATTGCAACTACTGCTTGCTTTTTGGTACCATTTGCTTGGAATATTTTTTTCCATCCTTTCACTCTAAGGTAGTATCTGTCCTTGAGTGTGAGATGGGTTTCTTGTAAGCAACATGTAGATGGATTCTGTTTCCTAATCCATTTTCATAGTCTATGTCTTTTGATTGGGGAACTTTAGACCATTAATATTTAAGGTTATTATTGAGAGATGTGTGTTTCTTCCTTTCAACTTATTTTTCATTTGCATTCTTGGTCTAGATGATTATTTACTCTCTTATGCTTCTGTTAATCTCTCTGTTGGGTTGTTTGAGGATAGTTGCTCCTTTCCTCTGTTCTTTGAATTGCTTCAAGTATTTTCTGAAGTGTTGGTTTTTTTTACATGTGTTCTTTCCTTTTATTTATGTCATGAAAGATTTTTCTTTCTCCTTCAACTATGATTGACATTTTTGCTGGGTATAGTAATCCTGCTTGGCATCTAAAGTAGTTTAGCACTGGGAATAGTTTGGTCCCTGTTCTTCTGGTTTTCATAGTTTGCACTGAGAAGTCAGTTGTGATTCTGATGGGTTTCCCCTTATATATATATATATATATATATATAAAGATATACATATATATATAAAAATAATAAAAAATTATAAAGAGGGTTCTGGCCACCATGTGCTACAAGGTGATATCCTATCTTTTTTTTTTTTTTGGTCTTTTTTGAGACAGGGTCTCCCTGTAGCCCCAGCTGGCCTGGAACTCACTCTGTAGACCAGGCTGGCCTTGAACTTACAAAGATATGCCTGCCTCTGCCTCCCAAGTGCTAGGATATGTGCCACCATACCTGGCTGATATCCTATCTTTAAAAAAGTGACAAGTGCAATGGTTCAGCTGGTAAGAGGGATTATTGCTCTTCAAGAGGACTGGCTTTTACAAACTTTCTGACCCTCTCACTGAGGGATAACTGGGTACACAAACTTGACCTGATTTGCTTTAACATATATGACAGAATGCAACAAAAATCTACATTTTAAAATAATCAACAATGACTAGAATTTGGTTCCCAGTAACCATGCAGGGTGGGTCACAACAGCCTGTAACTCCAGCTACTGGGGATCTAATATCTTCATCCTGCCTCCTCTGGCACCTCCAAGCACATTTCATACATATACACAAATACACACACACACACACACACACACACACACTAAAATAAAGATAAATATTTTAAAATAAGAATAAGAAAAATTTGTTTTGAAATGTCCTCAGAAGCAAAGAAGTATCAATACCCATTTTACAGTGTGTCTTACTTTATCTTCCCCTTACTTGATTTTGTACCAGAAATGTACTGGGTAAATCATCGATACCATAGTATAGATGACAAAATTTCCCTCTACTTTAGGTTTATTCTGAATTGTAGAATGCTACTGGATTTCTCTTAATCCTTACAGCTCTTTTAACTTGTTTTATTTATTTATTATTTATTTATTTATTTATTTATTTTTTGGTCTTTTTGAGACAGGGTCTCCCTGTAGCCTCAGCTGTCCTGGAACTCACTCTGTAACTTATTTTTAAATCCACAGGTGATCAATTTAATTTGAATTAATGGATTTAGAGACAAAAGAATTATACACCCTTAAGGCTGCCAAAGAGAAATGTTGAATGGCAAAAAGTAAGTATAATTTTGTCCCAAGGATCCTTACTTTCTCTAGTGGCAATTAATTATGAATGAGAGTCAAAGGATCTAGAATAGTTTCCTACCTTGTCACTTTATTAAGTTCTAAAGCTAATTCATTACCACAGTTTTATTCTTCTAAAAGATACTCTCCACATTTTTGATGTATACATGATTTGTTCACCACTCAAAACCAAACCAACAAAAATAGAACAAAATGAAACCTTGAGTTGTATGAGATTCACTTGTCTGAGAGTCTGTCACTTTTATTGTTGCTTCTGTAGTGAGCATAAGAGAGTTATTGCACCTTTTGTATTTTAATATCTTCATCTATGAAACAAAAGGGATTTGGGGAGTTTTTGCAATCTTAAGTTTTCTGTGGCCTAGGGTTATGTGGTATGAGGTGTATGAGATTAAGTAGACTGTTCTCAGGCCTTAGCACTCACTAAATTACAGTGAGTAAAATCTTCCTTTCTACCAGTGTTGGGATATTGTATGATTATTATCTAAGGCTAAGGTTCCTCTGCTCTACAGGTTTGCTTGGTTCTGCTTAGGTGATCCCAGGAGATTGCTCTGTCATTCATCAGAGAAGGAAGAAAACTTTCTTACTCTACTTTGTAATTTGCTCCCATTAGTTTCAGTGCTTTGCGTTGGAGAAGAACTTACAACATTTCTGTAAACCATTGGGATCTAAGGTGTGCAGAGTTCATCCTGCCCATAAACAAGGCTTTCTGCTTTAGTTTTGGAAGGAATTCTCAATGGAAGATGAGAGCTCTATGCTCTTTGAGTTCACTTTCACTGGCAGAGTCTGCCTTGGACTAAACATCCGTCAGACCCCTTGACCCCACTTCTTCTGTAGACAGGCCACAGTCTACCTTTGTTGGCTTTGGATAGTCCAGCTGTAACAGACATCTTGCTAGGTCAGCTTAGAGAAAATCTCTTGCACATAGAATTGGTTTATCTCCAACATCTACTTAAATTCCTCATCTATCACGTTCTTCCAGGTGATGTCTAAGTCAGCCTGCTTTCACCAAGAATCCATTTTATTTGCTTCATAAGAATGCACCTGACCTATCATATCTCTTCGTAATTTCTTATTCACCCCCCCATCCACACACTGTACCATGGATATATCCCCAGTTTTCATACCATATTAAAAATTGAGGGATTGAGGGGCTAGAGGAATATCTCAGTGGATGCTCTATTAAAGACCCAGTTTCAGATCCCAGCATCCCCAAGGCAGCTAATGATGGTATGTAACTCCAGTTCCAAGGGACCCAACACCCTCTTCTGGCATCTGTGGGCACTACAAATCCTTTGGGCAAATTGGTATGGGCCTTAGGCACCCCAAAAAGTTAAAAAAAATCCTTAAATTCATATGGAAAAACAAAAGACCCCAAATAGCTTTTAGCTCAAAAAGACCAAAAAAGAAAGAAAGAAGAAAACAAATGACCTACTCAAAAGATGGAGTAAAGAGCTGAACAGAGACTTCAGTGAGGAAGGAAAGATGGCTGAGAAACATCTTAAAAAGTGTTCAACATCATTAATAATTAATGAAATGCAATTAAAACCACTCTCAGATATCATATCACTCCAATACATCTGGCTAAAATCAGGAACACAAAAGATGCCAAATGCTGGAGAGGTTGTGGGAAAAGGGGAACACTCATCCATTGCTGGTGGGAATGTAAACTTGTACAACCATTATGGAAAGCAGTGTGGAGAACCCTTAAAAGACTCAAAATGAGCCTTCCACCTGACTAAGGCATACCCTTACAGAGTATATACCCACAAGACTCATCCTACTATAAAGATACATGCACATCCATGTTTATTGCAGCTCTCTTCACAATAGCAAAGAGCTGGAACCAACCCAAATGCCCCTCAACTAATGAGTGCATGACAAAAATGTGGTACATCTACACAATGGAGTACTACTCAGCAGTAAAGAAGGATGACATCATGAACTGTGGTGGTTTGAATGAGTGTCCCCCATAGGCTCTAGGTATTCAGACATTTGTCTCCAGTTGGTGGTGCTGTTTCTGGAGGTCTTAGAAGGTGTGGCCATGCTGGGGGAAGTGTGTCACTGGGGGCGGGCTTAGTGAGCTTAACAAGCCTCGTGCTCTACAGTTGCTCCTCTCTGCTTCCTGTGCTCTTTGCGATATGTGACCCTCTGTTTGCTGCTCTGGATCCGGCCACCACGCCTCCCGCCACAATGGACTAATTCCCTGGAACCGCCAATTGTAAGCTCAAATAAACTCTTCCTTTTATAAGTTCCTTGGTCTGGTGTTTTATCACAGCAACAGAAAACTGACTAATACAGTTATTGGTACCAGAGAGTGGGCTGTTGGCTGTGAAGAACCTGACCATGTGTATGTTTGGAGAAGTGTGGAAGACTTTGGAACTTTGGGCTGGAAAGGCTGTTGACTATTATAAGCAGAGCTTAAAGGGCCATTCTAGTGGAGGCCTGGAAGAAAGCATGGCTGCAAAAGATGTGGTCCCAGGGGAAAATAAAGACTTAGGCAGCAACCAGGATATTTTGATAAAGAGTCTGGCAGCAGTTTGCCCACAGCCCAGATGCTTGCCTGATGCTAAGTTGAAAAGCAGTGGACTGATGTCTTTGGCGGAGGATATTTCAAGACAGCCTAATGTAGAAATGGTGGCGTGGCTTTTAATGGTGAATATTATACAGATCTACAGTGAAAAAGAGCAGATGGAGCAGAAAGAAATGCAAAATGTACAGTTTGGATCTGATAACTGCACTAGGAAGATTAAAGGTGGGGCCAAGGCATGTGAAGGAGAGGTTGGATCTGAAAACTGCACTAGGAAGATTAAAGGTGGGGCCAAGGCTTGTGAAGGAGAGTTTCCTTTTGATAAGGAGTTTAAAGTGATTAAGGAAGGGCTTCGAGATTTACAAGTAAACAAAAGAATCAGTACCTTCAGGGCAAGACCACACCCAGCTAATCCTCCAGCAAGTCCAGGGCAGAGAAAAGTAGCAAATGTGGTTGAAATGGGCCAGGGTCTGGCCCGAACTTGCAGCCAGATTCGGCAATTTCATTCACGTGGTGCTGGCTTTAGAGACATGAAGTTTGCAAGAGTGAAGGGGTCATCAGCTCTTCCTCCACGGTTTCAGAGAGCCAAAGAGGCCAGGAAGAGTACAGCAGGGGTGTCCCTGAATAAAGAAGGCCGTGATAGGCCACTGCGTGAAGCTGTGAGTATGAAGCCTGGTTGGCAGCGGAGACCCCAAGAAGACTTTCGAGATGCCAGACCTGTGAGATATTTGCCAAGGAGAGCTGCATACGGGGAGTGGTACCAGCCTAAGAAAGAGATGTATGTTGCAAGCAAAGCTGGAAGAGCTGAGCCGTGTAAGCCCTTTGGAAGTCAAGTCCCAGAAGTCGCATGTGGAGCTACAGGACTTGGCGTTTGCCCTGCTGGTTTTCGGTCTTGTTTTGGTCCAGTATTTCCTCACTATGCCTCTATTCCTCCCTTTTGGAATGGGAATGTGTATTCGGTTCCACTGTACATTGGGAGTATGTAATTTGCCTTTTGATTTTACAGGAGCTTACAGTTAAGAGATTGGCCTGAGTCTCAGAAGAGACTTTGGACTGTGGACTTTTGAATGACATTGAAACTGGTAAAGACTATGGGGACTTTTAAGGTTGGACTAAATGCGTTTTGCATTTTATATGGTCAGGAGCCTATGGGGGCCAGGGAGTGGAATGTGGTGGTTTGAATGAGTGTCCCCCATAGGCTCTAGGTATTCAGACATTTGTCTCCAGTTGGTGGTGCTGTTTCTGGAGGTCTTAGAAGGTGTGGCCATGCTGGGGGAAGTGTGTCACTGGGGGCGGGCTTAGTGAGCTTAACAAGCCTCGTGCTCTACAGTTGCTCCTCTCTGCTTCCTGTGCTCTTTGCGATATGTGACCCTCTGTTTGCTGCTCTGGATCCGGCCGCCACGCCTCCTGCCACAATGGACTAATTCCCTGGAACCGCCAATTGTAAGCTCAAATAAACTCTTCCTTTTATAAGTTCCTTGGTCTGGTGTTTTATCACAGCAACAGAAAACTGACTAATACATGAACTTTGCAGGCAAATGGATGGAACTGGAAGCTATTATGCTAAGTGAAGTAACACAGTCCCAGAAAAACAAGCGGCAAATGGTCTCCCTCATTTGTGGTTGCTAACATCAAATCCCCAGATGAAAGGGAAGCTGAACAACGTTATTGTTATATTTCTGTTTATCTGAAAGCAACTATGTTGTTATAATGTAAATCCCTCAATAGGCTCTAGAATCCACCCACCACTTATTTTCAGACTCTGTAATTACTGTATATGGGTGGAGAGTATGTATCCATATTTTAGAGTAATATAAAATTAGAGGAGGAAAATCTGAATTCCTAAACATAAAAAAAGACTGAGAGAAAGATGCAGGATAGTTATGGCAGAGTGCATGATCTGGGGTGGGGTGGGGGGAAGGAAAAGGGGAACATGTCTAAACTGAACTGAGAAATGATATCTGAAATACACAAAACATCAATAAAAACATTATAAAAAAGTTAACTTATACCAATCTTGTTCTTTTAATTACTCTATCATATTTGGATAAAGCTTGAAAAAAAGCCTAAGAAGCCTTGCATAAACATCAACTGGAAGAGATTTAATACCATAGGATAAGTAGGCAAAGCCCATAAGAGAGATTTAAACAATTTTAGTGTATCTTAAATGTAAATGCTTTATACAAACAGAAGTAGTCTCTTTACTTTCCCATTCCCCATATCCTGGTGTGTAATTTTCCAATAACAGGGAACATACCTACTGACTGGAATGAAGCTGATAAGTTTTACCAAATCTGTCCAAACTGTCTCCTTCTGGGCTGCATGCTGCTAGTTCAGGGAAGTAAACCTAGCTTTTCTTGAGTGAAATTATCTTGAAATGGCCAGAGCATATATCAGAAATAACACTTGCATAATAAACAAGAGACAAGAATATCTTTCAGTAGTCAGAGGTAACCCATTACTTGTCTATGCCCCTTTAATCCTAATCTACAACTGGAAGTCCGTACAAGCCAGGAATGTACCAAAACCCAACCATAACCCTGTATGGTTATAATTTTATTTAGACCATTATTAAACTAGCTTTAGTGTTTATACCATTCCACTCTGGAAACACTTAACCAATTCATCCCAGTACAAGTATCTTATTTTCTACTATACTTTGCAATATTTATAGCTGTCAGGATGAATTGGACTGCCCCCCCAACATATCACCACAAATGAAAAACTTTAATGTGACCCTACAAGTCCTGAGGCAGGCTCTGGCCAACCAAATCTTTCCAGATATTCAGAGATGCACCACACAGGCCTTGTCTATCCACTCCAAAGATATTCCACCTAGTGGTCAAATATCCCCCCACACTACACAACCAAAGGTCTCGAATTCTATTTTATTTAATATTAACATACCAACTCCTTATTTCTTAGTACCATATACTTGTATTTTTTTATACCATCTTTTCAGCTTGGGATAGTGTATATCTTTAAAGGTGAGGTAAGTTTCTTGCAGACAAGAAAAAAAATGTTTTTTTTTCTTAATCTATTTTACTAGTCTATGTCTCTTAATTGGGAATTCAGTCCCTTGATATTTAGACCTGTGGTTGAGAGAATTAAATTTCTTCCAATCATTCTTACCCTAGATTTTTATTTCCATAGTGGCAGTATCATTTGTTTCCTGGTGTTGATTGGTTGTAGTCGTCCCTGCCGTCTGCTCTTAGTATTGTTTGATGTATTCTCTGTAGGGATGGCTTATTGGAGAGGAATTCTTTCAACTTATTTATATCATGGAAGATTTTCCTTTCTCCTTCATTTATAATAGACATTTTTGGTATATTGTAGCACCTGAGCCACTGCATTACCCAAAGGGTCGGGAGAGGGGCTGAGGATTTAAAGGAAGACAAGACAGTGGGTCATTCATGCTGAGAGAATGCCGTTTATTGAAGAGACAGGGGAGCCTTATATACAGGCTTACAGCACAAGTGAAAAAACCAGGGTCAGAAGTTCATGCTCCCAGGCACAGGCGGTTCTCTGGCATGGGTGGAAAACAGGAACTTGTGGTCAGGCCTTCTCGGAAGGAGGGTAACAAGATGTTCCAGCAAGATAAGTGCTTGGTCAACAAGTTGGTCAGCAGATCCCCTGGGGGCCAGGACCCAACACTATATAAAGCACTCTGGGTTGACATCTATAATCTTTTAGAACTGGGAATATATTAGACCAAGCCTTTCTGGCTTTCATTGTTTGCAATGACAAGTCAGCTATGATTCTGATAGGCTGTCCATTGTAAGTAACTTGTTATTCTTTTGCAGCCCTCAGTGTCCTATGTTTGTGTTGAACATCTTGTGATTTTACTATGATATGGCATGGAGAATTTCTTTTCTGGTTCTGTCTGCTTGGTGTTCTATATGCTTCTAGTATTTGTATAGGTATCTCTCACTTTAATTTGGGAAAATTTTCCTCTAAAATTCTGTTGAAGACCCGAGCCATATCATTGTCCTGTGAGTTTCCTCTTCTATCCTTATAGGTCATAGTTTTGGTCTTTTCATAGTATTCCATGGTTGCTAATTATTCCATTCTTGTGCTTTTTTTTTTAAATTCATAATCTTTACTTGATTTATCCAATTCTTCCATAGTATCTTCTAATCTTGATATTCTATTTTCTACCTCATCCATTCTCTTATTAAGAGTTTTTCTCACCCTTTCCAGGTTGTTTATGACATATTACATTTCTTTTTTTTTCATTTCAACTTGAATTTTCTTCAGTGTTTCTGTATCTTTTGTAATTTATTTCCAAAATTTATTGTTGTCCTTTTTCAGTTTATCCCTGTCTTCTTTTAGGTCTCTGACTTCCTTGTTTATAAGCTCCTTAAATTCCCTCAACTCCTTAATTTCTCTAATCATATTCATAATTGTGTTTTTTTTTTTTTTTGAGGTCTATATCCTGAGCTATTTCCAAGGAATCTTCACTACAGGGTACCTGGATGGGATCATTAGTATTTGATGGAGGTTCATCTGGGTCCCTTGTATTATTATTATTAATTTTTTCCATTGAGCTTTAGGCATTTGGGCAGTTTCTGTTGGTAATGGTTCCACTGTTAAGCTTAGGTGTTTAATGAGCTGACACTGTTTCTGCTCATATTCTTCAGATGTTTTTGTTGACTTGTTAGTTGATGTACATGTGTGGATACTTTAGGTTCCAAAATCTCAGCTCTATCCTAACAGTGTACAGACCAACACCCCTCACCCAATCAGCAAACAGTTCAGGCAATGGGCTAACTCACTCAACCCCCAAGCTGGCCTGAATCCCTGGGCCTGTGGAACTCACACCTGGAAGGCCCCAGGCACTCCTAGTCCTGTGGGCTGGAAGGTCACAATGCTTCTGCTGTAGTGCAGCCAGAGTCCCCCACATCCAAGTGGGGTGAGTCCCAATCACCCACCTGGTGAGATGTACTCACAGAGTCACCATACACCCCAGGTCCAGGTGCCAAGTTCTGTACCTGGGTTCAATAGGAGAAAGGCTCAGCTGACACCATGCTTTCCCTGTTGTCTCCTGACACTGTCAGGCAATGTCCATAGCACCAAATTGTAGTCCCTAAGGATCCAAATGCCTTCAGACCAACTCCAACACTTCCCAATGCTCTTGGAGGCCCCTAAGGTCCCCTCCCCTACTCTGTCTAAGCTGCACAGAACTCACCGCCACCCCAGGAGCCTCCATTTTGGAAAAGCCCAAATAATTTTTATGAATACATTGTTACTCTAACACAAATAATAGTCAAGGAATCAAAGAAATATAATTATCAGTCAATATCGTTGATGAACATAGACACAAAAACTTTTAAATAAATATTTGCAAACCAAACACAAGAGCACATTACAAATTTCATGCACCACACTCAATTTGACTTAATCCCTAATACACAAGAATGATTCAGCATATGTAAATCAATAAATGTAATCAACCACATAAATAGATTCAAGGACAGAAACCCCATAATCATTTCATTAGATGCAGAAAAATGTTTTTGACAGTATTCAACATTCCTTCATGATTAAAGTTCTGGAGAATCTGGGTGTAGAGGGGACATATCTTAATGTATAAAAGCGTTATACAAATAGTCCATATTCAACATCATGTTAAGTGGGGAAAAATGCAGAGTATTTACACCCAAATCAGTAACAAGACAAGGTTGTCCCTTTTCTTCACTCTTGTTCAGGATAGTGCTTGAAGTCTTAGCTGGACCAACAAGAAAAGAGATGGAACAAAGAGAATACAAACAGAAGGAAGAAGTGAAAGTGTTTTTACTGATGCTAAGATCCATGAATGAGGGGGAACATACGTAGTCTGTTTTCTGGATCTGTGTTATTTCATTTTGTTATTTTATTTTATTTTTTAATAAAATATTTTTTGATGTTTTGTGTATTTCATACATAATTTCTCAGTCAAATTTAGACACATTCCATTTTCCTTGAACCCCACCCCAGTTCATGCATTCTGCCATACATGTCTAACATCTTTTTCTCAGTGTATTTAAAGTTTTTATCTGCAGAAGTTTATTGTTTGGGCAGAAGTTAACTGTTTCAGTCAGTTCTTTGACACAGTCCTTTTGACATGTTGTTCTCTCCCATTTGTATTGCTCCAAAATATGCCTATATATGTTACATATGTACCAGAATTATGACCTTTGAAAATAAACTGTATGTTAATTCCAAAATATGTTTAGGAGTTGACATTTTTCCCTTAAATTTTATATTACTCTAAAATATGAATACATACCCTCCACCTATATACCACAATTACAAATTGTGAAAATAACTAGTAAGTTGATTCTAGAGCCCATTAGGAGATTCATAGTATAACAGCACAGTTGCTTTCAGATAAAAAGAAATATAACATTAAAGTTTCTCAGCTTGCCTTTCAACTAGGCATTTAGTGCTAGCATCCACAAATGAGGGATACCATTCATCCTTTGTTTTTCTGGGACTGTGTTACTTCACTTAGCATAATGGCTTCAAGTTCAATCCATTTACCTACAAAGTTCATGATGTCTGTGGGAGCTTCTCTTGCTATGAACAGGTACAGCACAGTCCTGCTAAGGGAAGGGGAGCACAGTGGCCACCTGCAGCCTCTGTAGGGAACTGAACCCTCAGTGCAGAGGTCAGTTGGTTACTTCCGTAACCCTACCTGAGAGGTACTTCCAACTCAGGTCCTTAGCCTGGGACAACAGAATGTTTCCCAGCTGGCTGTGCTTTCCCACCTGCCCAAAGACTGCTGATCTCTGGACAGGAATTTCAGGCTAATGGCTGATGGCCTATCTTCAGCCTACACCCACTCAGAATTCACTTCACAGCTGGCAACCTGATGGATCTCCTTCCAGCCCCACACCAGATTACCAGGTTGGTGATCTGATGAACCACTGTCCAACCCACTGGCCACAACACTCGGAATTCAGGCCTGTTTCCTCCTATATGCATGCAGAAATAATGGCTATGAATTCTGTGTAATGTTAGTAATGGAGAATTCAATTTATTGTCTGCTACAACTCACCTTTATAAGCAAAATGACATCAGCTCCCAGAGCCAATCACAGATCCCCAGTTCCAGCAACTGCATGCTGCTGTTCCACCTAGCATCATGTGCCTGGGCCATGTTGCTTGCCCCTTCTTGGGGTGGGGTCAGAAAAATCCCATGACTCCCACATGGTGTCCTGAGGGGGTGCTAGCTGAGAACTAGCCCCTAATTCAAACTGGATCTTACTCAGCACCCCATGGAACATTCTCCAAAATCGACCACATACTGGGTCAGAAAAGAAATCTCAGCAAATACAAGAGGACTGAAATTATTTCATGCATTCTTTCAGACCACAGTACAATAAAGCTCAATATTAACACCAGGATAAGCCCTACTAACTACAAGAACACACGGAGACTAAACAGCACAGTCCTGAATAATGAGTGGGTCAGGGAAGAAATAAGAATAAAATAAAAGCATTCATGGAACTAAACCAAAAAGACACTATAACTTAACAAAACCTGTGGGATACATTAAAATCAGTCCTAAGAGGGAAAGTTATAGCCTTAAGCGCCCACATTAAAAAAAAAAAAAAAAACAGAAAGAGAAAAAATAAACAATCTAACACTGCAGATAAAAACACTTGAGAGACAACAACACCCTAAACCCAACACACAGGAAGAAATAACAAAAATCAGAGCAGAAATCAATGAAATAGAAACAAAAACAACCCCCCCCCTCCAAAAATCAATGAATCCAAAAGCTGGCCCTTCAAAAAGATAAACAAAAGAGACAGACCTCTAGCCCAGTTAACCAAGAGAAAGAAAGAACAACTCCAAATCAATAGCATTCATGATGAAAGAGGAAACATCACGGCAAACAAAGAAAATATCCACACAATCATTCGAGACTACTTCAAAAACCTATACTCCACTAAATTTGAAAACTAAAGAGAAAAGGATGAATATCTGAAATCCTGGAAACCAACAAAGCTTAATCAAGAAGAGATTGACAGCTTAAGCAGACCCATTATACTTGAGGAAATTGAAGTTATAATAAAAAGCTCCCAACTAAAAAGAAGCCCAGGCCCAGATGGTTTCACAGGAGAATTCTATAAAACATTTAAAGAGGTCTTACAACCATTACTACTCAAACTGTTCAGAGGAATAAAAACAGAGGGGAAACTCCGAAATTCCTCCTATGAAGTCAGCATCACTCTAATACCAAAACCAGGCAAAGACACAAAAAAGAAAGAAAACTTTAGAACCATCTCATTAATGAACACAGATGCAAAAATTCTCAAGAAAATACTTGCAAATCGCATACAGACCCACATCAAAAAGACCATCCATCATGACCAAGTTGGATTCATACCAGAGATGCAGGGATAGTTCAACATACATAAATCAAAAATATAAAACACAAAAATGGACTGAAAGACAAAAAACACACCATTATCTCAGTTGATGAAGCAAAAGCCTTCAACAAGATCCAGCATCCATTCATACTTAAAGTCCTAGATGGGATTGGACTGGAAGGAACATTCCTCAATGTAATCAAAGTGATTTACAATAAACCCACTGCCAACATCATCCTAATGGAGAGAAATCAGAAGCATTTCCCTTAAAGCCAGGAACCCAGCAAGGCTGCCCCCTATCAACACTGCTTTTCAACATAGTACTTGAAATGCTTGCTAGGACAATAAGCCAAAAAAGGGAAATGAAAGGAGTACTAATTGGAAAAGAGGAAGTCAAACTATCACTTTTTGCAGATGATATGATAGTTAACTAAGGGAAGCTAAAAACTCCACCAGAAAACTCCTAGAAACAATTAAAATTTTCAGTAAAGGGGCAGGATACAAAGGAAACCTAGAAAAATCTATAGCCTTCCTTTACCCCAACAATAAGCAACTGGAGAAGGACTATAAGGAGACTTTCCCAATCACAATTGCCTCAAAAATATACCTGGGAATAATCCCAACCAAAGACACGAAAGACCTCTACAACAAAAATTTTAAGACCCTGAAGAAGGAGATTGAAGAAGACATCAAAGATTGAAAGACCTCCCATGCTCATGAATTGGAAAAATTAATATAGTAAACATTTCCATTCTACCCAAATTAATACACAGATTCAATGCATTCCTAATCAAAACTCCCATGAGCTTTTTCACAGACCTGGGAAAAAATCCTTAAATACATATGGGGAAAAAAACCCAAATAGCCCACTAAACCAATAAAGCAAAAATTGGACTCCTTGAGTCAAGCAAGACTCCTCCATCAGCATCAGCTACACCTCACCTGCCTGGAAATACTGTGCAGCAGTGGCAGCCACATGTCTATATATCCCAAATCTAATCGGATATTAGCTCTCTCCTTGGAGGAATAATTCACAGCTGATGCCACAAGCTAACATCCTCTAGTGGTTAGGAGAAGTTTATAAGTCACAGTAAGACCTTGTCTTCTTTTACAGAAAAAATATAATTCATTGATTAGCATACCATCCAAACATCTGTGTCTATACCAAAGGAACCTACCATAATAATTAGTACTGTTTAAATACCTATATATCAAGATCTCATGAGACCAGCTGAAGCAAGGGCAGATAGGTAGGTAGGAGCTGGGTGCTTCAGAAAGGCTGATTATTGATTGACTTAATTTAGTTAATCCGTTAATCCAGTTGTCTTTGGCTTAATTGGCTTTTGTGGCTGTGAGGGTAGAGTTATCCTCCCAGCTGGTATAAAAGGTAGGGTTGTGTGAATCTTAAGATCTGAGATCTCTCAAGGACAGCTGAAGCAAGCACAGATAGGTAGGTAGGAGCTGGGTGCTTGAGCATGGCTGACTGTTGATTGACTTAATCCAGTTAATCCATTAATCCATTTGGTTTTGGTTTAATTGGCTTTTGTGGCTGTGGGGGCAGAGTTATCCTCCCAGGTGGTATAAAAGGTAGGATTGTGTGAGTCTTGAGATCTGAGATCTCCTGAGACCACCTGAAGTGCAGGTACCGAAGCACAGGCTAAAAAGCAACCCCCCCAATTGGGATTACGAAGGCATCTGAAGAAGGCAAGCAAAGTAAGCCTTCAATATAGTGAAGAGGCATTTAGGTCGCACATTGGAATACAGGCAAGGAGAAGCCCATATGCCAGGAACACGAAGAAGAGACAACACTGGAAAGGGGCAGGATAATCCCGCACCAAGCTCTACCAACTCTATGGAAGATTCCTACATTGGGGTCCCCCTGGGGATGGACCAGGACACATATATCAGAAACACAATTGGGAACATATTTAAAGAACTACAAGATTATAAAGAGCAAATCAAAGAACTAAGAAAAGAGAATGAAGAACTCAAGAAGGACCTAGAGAGAGTGAATGACAAACTCCAGAGGAAGTTGAAACACTGAAAAGATCCCATGCTGAAAAAGATAAGGAAACCAACCAGCAAAGCAAAGATCTACAGGAAGAGATTGAGAAGCTCCAAAAAGAAGTAGAAATACTAAAGAAATCAGAAGCGGAAAATCAAACACTCATCCAATCAAGAGGAAAGGAATGGAAAAAGCCTCAGAAGCAGAATGGAGGAAGCAGAACAAAGAATATCAGACCTGGGAGATAACACAGAACAACTAAAAACCTCAAGGAAAGATTATGAAAAATTAAAAAATAAACAAAAGTGGAACAACCAGGAACTGTGGGACACTATGAAAAGATCAAACCTTTGCATCATAGGAATAGAGGAAGGAGAAGAATCCCAAGAGAATGGTATTGATCAGATATTCAACAGAATACTAGATGAAAACTTCCCCAAACTAAAAAAAAGACAAACCAATACAAATACAAGAAGCACATAGAACTCCAAACAGATAAGATCAGAAAAGAAATTCTCCATGCCACATCATAGTAAAAATGCTAGACACCCCAAACAAAGACAAAATCCCTAAAGCCACAAGAGAAAAACAACAAGTGACCTATAAGGGGAAACCTATCAGAATTACAACTGACTTCTCATTGCAAACTATGAAAGCAAGAAGATCCTGGAACAAATCATTCCCAGTGTTAAAGGACAATAGATGCCAACCCAGGTTACTATACCCAGCAAAAATGTTGATTATAATTGAAGGAGAGAGAAAAACCTTCCATGACATAAACAAGATGAATGAATATATGTCCGGAAAACCAACCCTTCAGAGAATTCTTGAAGCAATTCAAAGGACAAAAGAAGGAGCAACCATCCCCAGGCACCTAGAAAGAGAAATCAATAAAAGCATAACTGCAGAAGTAGAAACATAAACCAAAACCGCAAATGGACAATAAGGCAAAAGGAAGCAACACAAACCCATCAGTCATAACCTTAAATATTAATGGACTAAATTCCCCAATCAAAAGACATAGACTGGGAGATTGGATTAGGAAACAGAATCCATCCATATGCTGTCTACAAGAAATACATCTTACCTTCAAGGACAAGCACCACCTTAAAGTGAAAGGATGGAAAAAAATATTCCAAGCAAATGGTACCAAAAAGAAAGCAGGTGTTGCTATTTTAATATGATTAACAATGTGGGAACACATTTTTAAGATGATGTTCGCAGTCATCTTTACTGCCTTCATTTGTGAAGTCCTCTGTTCAGCTCTTGACTCCATAGGTTGGAGTAGCTCATTTGTTTTCTTACGTCTGTTTTTTTAAGTAGTCATATATTCTGGGTGTTAATCTTATGTCAGATGTATCACTGTGAAGATTTCCGCCAATTCTCTGGGGTTTTCCTCTCACGTCCTTGATTGCTTCGTGAGCTGTATAAAAGCTTTGAGTTTGATGAGGTCCCACCACTTATCAGCTGTTGGCCTTATTTCCTGGGCAGCGGCGGTCTGACTTGAAGTCCCTTTTCCTAGGCCTATGTCTTTAAGGTTGCTGCCACAAGATTTTTTCTTCTATCACTTTCAGGGTTTTGAGTTTCAAAATGAGGTCTTTGATCCACTTAGAGTTTAATTTTTGTAGGGTAAATTAATAGGTTTACTTTTGAGTCTTCTTCTACAAAGTATCCATTTGGCCAACACCATTGCTGACGATCTAGTTGCCTCCATTGACCGCTTTTATGGCCCCTTTAATCAATATGAGGTGGCTGAAATTAATATGAGCTCTTTTGGATCTTCAATTTTGTACCATTGTTTTCAGTGGGTCTGTTCCTGTGCCAGTACCAGGCTGTCTTTATGGACTATATGAAGGCACCTGTAATATAGCTTAAGTCTGGTAAGGTAATCCTCCCTGTATTGCAATTTTTCACTCAGGGTTGCTTAGCTATTTGGGGTTTTTTTCCAAGTTTTTTATTTTTCATTGTGTTTAACAATAGTAAATAAGCTTGAGGACAAGCAATCCGTCATGGAAAAGAACCAATTTCAAGCAGCTTGCCCAGCACACAGCCCATGTCTCCGACCAGCCAGCTGGTGGGGCTTATATATACAAGCATGTTGATCAGATAAGAGTCCAATCTATTTCGAGAGTTTCACCATTCACCCTGTTGATATGTTTGTCTTCCATTGCGTGACAACCACTCCGACCAACACCAACTTTGGGAGGAAAGGGTTTATCAGCTTAACCTCCACCTGGGATCACAGTTCATCACTTAGGGAGCCCAAGGCAGGAACTTCATGGCGGAACCTGGAGGCAGGAGCTGAAAGCCAGGCCATGGAGGAAATGGCGGTTGTCACTGGCTTGCTACCAAACTGCCCAGGCCCAGCCTGATTTCTTATACCTTACACAACAACCTACCCAGGTGGCACCATTTCATTGTGGGCTGGGCCCTCACACATTGCCCGACAATCAAGAAAATACCCATAGACAAAGCCACAGGCCAGTCCAATAAAACCAATACATCAATTGAGGCTCCCTCAACACAAGTGTGTCAATTTGACACTAAGGCTATCCAGCACACACACATCGCAGCCCTTACAGTCTACCATGCCCCTCTTCCGCATATTGTTCCCTAGGTCTTAGAAAAGGGGTATGGTGTATGAGAAGCAGAACAGTCTACTTCCTCTGGAAGATGTCCGGTTTGAACGCTGATCAAGTTCTGGCTGTTTCCTTTCAAGGGGTAACAGTTTGTCCAGGAAGAAACGGTCATTTTGTTTTAGGTTTATTTTATCTGAATCTATGTTATTCTTTATTTTATTTATTTATTTATTTTATTGTATATGAATGTATTGTCCCTCCGTGTAGGTTTGTGCACCCGTGTGGTGCAATCCACGAGGTCAGAAGAGGGTTCGGGGTTCGCCTAACCTGGAGTATCTCCTGGAATTGGAGTTACAGACAGTCATCACTGCCATGTGGTGCTGGGATAGAACCCAGGTCCTCTAGAAGCGCAGTCATGCTCTTAACCACTAGGCCAGCTCTCCAGCCCGGTTTTTTTTTTTTTTAATTAATTAAAAATTTAAGAAAGCAATTAGATTTATAGGTATTTATTTATTTTTTCCGATTAAAAGAGAGAACATTCATTCCTGTTATGACACAATAAATGTTCTCCAGATAGTCAGTGGCAACAATTCAGGTTCAGATGAAATAGCGTATCACAGGGAACCTGAATCAATGGGCACTGTACTTTACTAACTCCCAAGGCATGATGGAAACTGATCAGGACATGTTTCTTTTTTTTTTTTTCTGGGCAAAATTGGATATTTGTTGAACTCACATCAATTTTATATGCATTAATAGAATATATACCCGTGTCCCCCTCCCCCCACGCCCAACCAGAGCTCATGCATTCTGCCAAACATGCTTTTCACTCTATTCAGGTTTTCTCACATTTTCCCATGTTGAAGTGACTGTTTGAGCAGAAGGTTGCACTGTTTAAGTCAGTTATTTGATGCGACGTTCTTTGTGTTGTGTTTCTTTTAGTGTTGCTTGTTGTTGTTTCCAATATTGCATACTCCCAACTGTTTAGACAAAAGCTAAGGGGATCATGCTACAAGAAATCACTTACAATGGGTAATGGCGCAGCAATCCACGGATGAGGATACATTCATCGTTTGTTTTCTGGACCTGTTATTCACTCAGCATGGATGTCCTCTAGCTCCCACCAGTTTCCTCAAAGCTATTGTCATCTTCTATACTGCTGCATAGAACTCCTTTGTGTTAATGTCATTTGTAATGTACCACATATTTCTCTATCCATGAGTTGAGGGGCATTTGGGGTGTTCCAGCTCCTGCTATTGTGAAGAGGAGCTGAATAACCCATGCATGGCATATATCCCCCTGAGGCTGGGTGAGCTTGAGGGATACTGCTAGGACTGGTATGCTTGGGTCAGGGGGCAAGTTCCTTCCAAGTCTTCCAAGGGTTCTCCACACAGCTTTCCATGCCAAGTTTTGTGGATGATGTCCCTTTCCCACTCTGCTTTTAGTTTCTTGATCATCCAGTTGAGGTAAATGATATTTTACTCCAGTAAGGTTTTGATTTGCATCTTCATTAATGAGTTAATGTGCTTGAACATTCGTTAAGTGTTTCTCAGCACGTTTCTAATTCCTCACTGTGTGAAGTCTCTTTCGCTTTGTTTTTTGTGATTTTTTTTTGTTCTTTGTTTTCTTCTCTTTGATTTGAGTAGTTTTATATATTCTGGAAATCATGTTTTCACGATCGTTTCGTGAAAGTTCCTCCCACTCTAATGGGATTTATCTTCCTGCTTGTTGATTTCTTGATGCTGACAGAGACTTTAGTTTTATGAGGTCCATTTGTCAGATTGTGACCTTAAATTCTTACACAGCGGCTGTCTGTTTAGAGTCTTTTTTCGCTAGTGCCTTATTCTTGTAGTCTAGCTTACAACTTTTTTCTCTATACCTTCAGAGTCTTTGGGTTTTCCTTTCTTTTTGTCTTTTTTTTTTTTATATTTTTTACAGGGTGAGATGTATGGTTAATTTCATTTCTTTTTTTAAATTTTATTAATGTTTATTTTTCTTTCTCTGTCTGGTGTTAAAGTAATTTTTATTTTTTTTGTTTTGGTTTTGGTTTTATTTTCATGGCCTGCATGCACGTTTGTGCACCCCATGGTCGGGCAATGCCGCAGAGGTCAAAGAGGGTGTCGGTTACCCCTGAGACCTGGAGTTCTCCTGGAACTGGAGTTCTCTTGGAAATGGAGTTATGAACATTTGTTGTCTGCCATGTGGGTGTTGGCGATCGAACCCCGGTTCTCTGTAAGAACAGCCAGTGCCGGCTTAACCGCAGGGCCATCTTTCATCCCCCTAATTGGAGTCATTCTTGTCCACAGTGTGAATCCAGTTTTGCCAATACCACGTGCTGAAAGATGCTGTCTTTGTTCTCCTTTGTGTCCTCTTGGCCCCCTTGTCAAATATGAGGATTAGCTGAAATTCTATATGCTCAGATGTGGATCTTCAGTTTTATGTTCAATTGGTCGACAGGTCTGTTTTTTGTGCCAACACCAGGCCTTTTTTATGACTATATCCCCTGGTAAGAATAGTTGGAAGTCTGGGTATGAGATCCTCCCCTTCCAGCAGTGTAGTCTTTTTGCTCAGGGTTATTTGGGCTATTCGGGGTCTTTGGTTTTTTCCAAATTGATTATAAGGACGTTTTTGGTTTTCCAAGCCGTAAGAAAACGCTTGGGGAATTTTGATTGGGATTGCATTTAAAATATAATACAGAGTTTTGGTAAATGGACATTTTGATTTTTACAATGTTAATTGTCCCAATCCATAAGCATAAGGAAGGTTTTTCCATCTTCTGATGTGTTTTTCAATCTCCTTTGGGGGTTGAAAATTTTTGTTGTAAGAATCGTTGGTGTCTTTGGTTAGGTTTTGGTTCCTAGGTATTTTATTTATTTTGGGCTATGGGAGTGGGAAGGTTCCCCCCATCGTGGAATTCGTTCTCCAGTTTGCTTATCTTGGGTGTAAGAAAGGCCTGTAGATTTTTTTAGGTTGAATTTGTATCCTGCCACTTTGCTGAGCTGTTAAGTCATTTCTTGGAGTTTTCTGGTGGAGTTTTTTAGCATCACTAAGTAAACAATCATATGTCATCTACAAAGAGGGATAGCTTAACTTCCTCATTTCCAACTTATAATTCCTTTAATTTCCTTTTCTTGCCTGATTTCTCTAGCAATTTGTTTCAAGCACTATATTGAAGAAGAGGAGTGGTGACAGGGAGCCTTGCGGAGGTTTCCTACCTTTAAAAGGGAATGTTTCTGTCATTTCCCATTTAGGATGATATTGGTTGTGGATTTCCTGTAGATGGCTTTGATATAACGTTATGAATTGATTCCTCCAATTCCATTTCCTTCCGAGGGCTTTAATCAATGAGGTAAGCTGGATTTTGTCAAAGGCTTTGTCAGCATCAATTGAGTTGATGGTGGTGGTTTTTGTTCTTTCACTCCATTTATGTGTTTGCATGATGTTAGTGAATTTCGTATGTGGTTTTGAACCAGCCTTGCATCTCTGGTATGAAATCCTCACTGGTCCTGATGGATGATCGTCTTGATGTGGGTCCGGGATGCGATTTTGGCCCGTATCCTTTTAGAATTTTGGTATCTGTTTTCATTAGGAAGATGGGTCTATAATTCTCCGTTTGTAGTTGTTGGAAATTGGTAATAAGTGATGCTGGCCTTCATAGAAGGAATTTGGGAAGAATTCCCTCTGAATGTATCCGTCGAAACAGTTTAGGTAATAAGGTTTGTAGGTCTTTTGGAAATGTTTTAAAGAATTCTGATGTGAAACCGTCCTGAGCCTGGGACTTTTGTTAGTTGGGAGGTGTCTTATTACGGCTTTAATTTCGTCATGTTAAGTATGGTCCCCCTAACTTGTTGATCTTTTCTTGGTTGAGTTTTGGTGTTTCCCAGGATTTCAGGTATTCAGCCATTTCTTCTAGGGTTTTCAAACTGGTAGGTATAGGTATTTTTTAAGTATTTCTGATAGAGTTCTGGATTCTTTTCTCCCTTTGTCTGTTGTGATATTTCCCTTTTCATCACAAATGTTATTGATTTGGAGTGTTGGTCTTTCTTTTGGTTTACTGGGCTAGATGCCTGTCTATCTTGTTTATTAGGTCAAAGAACCAACTTTTGATTCATTGCTTTTATTTTGATTGTTGTTTTTTGTTTTTATTTCATTGTTTCTGCTCTGATTTTTGTTATTTCTTCCTGTATGTTGCATTGAGGGTTCATCTGTTGTTGCCAACTACAAGTGCTTTTAGCTACAGTGCTAGATCAATCGATTTGGGCTCTTTTCTGTTTTTTCTAATGTAGGCACCCAGAGCTATAAACGTCCCTCTAAGGGCGGCTTTTAAGGTGCACCAGAGGTTTTGTTGTGTTGTAATTGTCATTCAGTCATTTAGGTTCAGGAATACTTTTATTTCGTTCTTTATCTCTTCCTTGACCCATTCATTAATCAAGAGTGTGTCTTCGCCGCCATGTGTCTTGAGGCAGTGAGGCCTTATCCTGTGTTGATTTTAGAGCTTTAATTGCACTTTGGTCGGATAGAATGCATGAATTATTTAGCAATCGTTTTGTATTTGTGGAGGTTTCTTCGGTGTCCCGTATGTGGTCGATTTGGAGAATGTTCCCGGGGGTCCTAAGTAGAAAGTGGTATTCTCTGGTATTAGGGTGAATATTCGAAGAGGTTCTGTGAGATCAGTTTGGTGTAGCATATCATTCATTCAGATGTCTCTCGGGTTTATTCTTTTGTCCTGTTGACCTATCCAAAGGACTCAGTGGGGGATATTGAAGTCTCCTACTATGAGTGTACTGGGGTTAGTGTGTGACGTGTGGTCCTAGAGAATTGTCTTTATAAATTTTGGTGCATCAGAGTTTGTGCATATATATTCATAATGGTTAAATCTTCTTGGTGGAATTGTCCCTTTGATAAAAACGTAATTGCCTTCTTTGTCTTTTCGGATTTCTTTTACTTTGAAGTCGATTTTCTGTAANGAGATTGGAGTTACAGATGGTTCTCAGACACCATGTGAGCGTTGGGGATCAAGCCCGAGTACTCTGCAAGATCAGTCGGTGCTCTCAGCTGCTAAGCCATCTCCCTAGGCCCGTAATTTCTTTCTACAAGTGGCGTGATACACGTTTTCCAACAGTTACGGCTGAAGATCCTCTTTTCCCATTTGTCTTCTTGCCCAGGAGAACTCCAGTTCAAGGGGAATCCAAGACCCTCTTCTGACCTCCATGGCATTGCATGACATGGGTGCACAAACCTACATGCAGACAGTACATTCATACACATACAAAAATAAATAAAATTTAAAAAAGAATGAAATTAAACCCTTACCTCTCACCCTGTACAAAAGTCAACTCCAGATGGATCAAAGACCTCAACGTGAAACCCCAAACTCTGAAGGTGATAGATGAAAAAGTTGGCAGCAGACTACAAGACATAGGCATAGGAAAAGACTTCCTAAATCAGACAGCAGCTGTGTAAGAATTAAGGTCGACAATTGACAAATGGGACCTCATTAAATTGAAAAGCTTCTGTACATCAAAAGAAACAATCAAGCAAGTGAAGAAAAATCCCAGAGTGGGAGGAAACATTCACTGCAGAAACATCTGACAAAGCATTGATTTCCAGAATATATAAACTACTCAAAAATCAAAGAAGAAAGAAAAAAATGACCCACTCAATAGATGGAGCAAAGAACTTAACAGAGACTTCACAAGTGAGGAATTAGAGACCGTTGAGAAACACCTTAAGAAGTGTTCAACATCACTAATCATTAAGGAAATGCAAATCAAAACCACTTTAAGATATCATCTTACTCCAATAAGACTGGATTGGATCAAGAAAACAAATGATACCAAGTGCTGGAGAGGTTGTGGGGAAAGGGGAACACTCATCCACTAAACTGGTGCAGCCACTTTGGAAAGCTGTGTGGAGAACCCTTGGAAGACTTGGAATGAACTTGCCACCTGACCCAGCCATACCACTCCTAGGCATGTACCCTCAAGACTCACCCCACCTCAGAGATACATGCATGGCCATGCTTATTTCAGCTCTCTTCACAATAGCAAGGAGCTGGAACCAACCCAATGCCCCTCAACTGATGAGTGGATAGAGAAAATGTGGTACATCTACAAAATGGAGTTCTATGCAGCAGTAAAAAAGATGACATCATGAGCTTTGCAGGAAAATGGCTGGAGCTAGAGGACATCAGGCTGAGTGAAGCAACACAGTCCCAGAAAAACAAACGATGAATGGTATCCCTCATCTGTGGATGCTAGTGCCAATTACCTAGTTGTAAGTATTTCTTGTACATGTCTCCTTGAGCTTTTGTCTAAAGCAGTTGGGAGTGATGCATATTGGAAACAACAACAACAACAACAACAACAACAGCAACAACAGAAAGTACTGCATCAAAGAACTGACTGTAACAGTGAACTTCTGCTCAAAGCAGTCAACTTCCACATGGAGAATATTGAGAAAGACTGAAATAGAGATGAAAAGCATGTTTGGCAGAATGCATGAGCTCTGGTGGGGTGGGGGGATGGGGGGACACGGGTCTAGATTTGATAAAAAAATTAATTAAAAAAATGATGCTCCTGGAAAAAAAAAAGAAACATGTCCTGATCAGTTTCCATCATGCCTTGGGAGTTAGTAAAGTACAGTGCCCATTGATTCAGGTTCCCTGTGATACGCTATTTCATCTGAACCTGAATTGTTGCCACTGACTATCTGGAGAACATTTATTGTGTCATAACAGAATGAATGTTCTATCTTTTAATCAGGAAAAAAATAAATAAATACCTATACATCTAATTGCTTGTGCTTCATTAGTAGGACTGAAAGGTTATTCAGGGCTGGAGAGATGGCCTAGTGGTTAAGAGCACTGACTGCGCTTTCAGAGGACCTGGGTTCTATCCCCAGCACCCACATGGCAGCTGAGAACTGTCTGTAACTCCAATTCCAGGAGAACTCCAGTTCCAGGAGAACCCGACACCCTCTTCTGACCTCCGTGGCATTGCACCACACGGGTGCACAAACCTACACGGAGACAATACATTCATATACATAAATAAATAAATAAATAAATAAATAAATAAATAGATAGATAAAATAAAATAAAAAGAAAGTTTATTCCTGGACAAACTGTTAGCCCTTGAAAGGAAACAGCCAGAACTGATCAGAGTTCAAAACGACATCTCCAGAGAAAGTAGACTGTTTTGCTTCTCATCCACCAGTACCCCTTTTCTAAGCCTAGGGAAAAATCTGCGGAAGATGGGGCATGGTAGAATGTAAGGGCTGCGATTGGTGTGTGTGCTGGATAGCTTTAGTGTCAAACTGACACACTTGTGTTGAGGGAGCCTCAATTGTGGAATTAGCTCCATTGGATTGGCCTGTGGCCACATCTGTTGAGTATTATCTTAATTGTCGGGCAATGTGGGAGGGCCCAGCCCACAATGAATGGTGCCACCCTGGGTAGGTTGTTGTGTACTGTATAAGATGGCAGGCTGGGCCTGGGCCAGGGTAGCAAGCCAGTGAACAGCATTCCTCCATGGCCTGTGCTTCAGCTCCTGCCTCCAGGTTCCTGCCATGAGTTCCTGCCTTGGGCTCCCTAAGTGATGAACTGTGATCCAGGTGATGTAAGCTGAATAAACCCTTTCCTCCCAAAGTTGGTGTTGGTCGGAGTGTTTTGTCACAGCAATGGAAGACAAACTACAACAGGGTGAATGGTGAAACTATAGCAACATAGTCTGGACACTTATTTGATCAACATGCTTGTATATATAAGCCCCACCAGCTGGATGGTGGGAGACATGGGCTGTGTGGCTTTGGGCAAGCTGCTTGCAAATTGGTTTTACATGAAGGATGCTTGTACTCATAGCTTATTACTTATTGTTAAAAAAATGAAAATAAAAAATTGGAAAAAAACCCCAAATAGCTAAAGCAACCCTGAGTGAAAATTGCAATACAGGGAGGATTACCTTACCAGACTTGAAGCTATATTACAGGGCTATAGTCATAAAGACAGCCTGGTACTGGCACAGAAACAGACCCACTGAACAATGGATCAAAATTGAAGATCCAAACTTGAGCTCATATAATTTCAGCCACCTCATATTTGATAAAGGGGCCAAAAGCGTTCAATGGAGGAAAGATAGCATCTTCAGCAAATGGTGTTGGCAAAACTGGATCATCATTTGTAGAAGAACAAAATTAAACCCTTACATCTTACCCTGTACAAAATTAAACTCTAAGTGGATCAAAGATTGCAGCCTGAAACTCAAAACCCTGAAGGTGATAGAAGAAAAATCTGGCAGCAACCTACAAGACATAGGCATAGGAAAAGACTTTCTAAGTCAGACAGCAGCTGCACAGGAAATAAGGACAACAGTTGACAAGTGGGACCTCATCAAACTCAAAGCTTCTGTACAGCTAAAGAAGCAATCAAGGAAGTGAAGAGAAACCCCAGAGAGTTGGAGGAAACCTTCACCAGTGATACATCTGACAGAGCATTAACACCCAGAATATATAGACTACTTAAAAAACAAAGAAGTAAGAAAACAAATGATCTACTCAAAATATGGAGTAAAGAGCTGAACAGAGACTTCACCAATAAGGAAGTAAAGATGACTGAGAAACATCTTAAAATGTGTTCAACATTGTTAATCATTAAGGCAATGCAAATTAAAACCACTGTGAGATATTATCTCACTCCAATAAGACTGGCCAAGATCAAGAAAACAAAAGACACCAAATGCTGGAGAGGTCATGGCGGAAAGGGGAACACTCATCCACTGCTGGTGGGAATGTAAACTCATACAACCACTATGGAAGCAGTGTGAAGAATCCTTAGAAGTCTAAAAATGGGCCTGCCACCTGACCCAGTCCTACCCCTCCTGGGTATATACCCACAAGACTCATTCTACCTCAAAGATACATGCACAGCTATGTTTACCGCAGCTCTCTTCACAGTAGTGAAGAGCTGGAACTAACCCAAATGCCTTTCAACTGATGACTGGATAAGAAAAATGTGTTACATTTACACAATGGGGTTCTATGCAGTGGTAAAGAAAGATGACATCATGAACTTTGTAGGTAAATGGATGGGACTCGAAGCCATTATGCTAAGTGAAGTAACACAGTCCCAGAAAAAAAATGAATGTTTTCCCTTATATGTGGATGCTAACACCAAATCCACAGTTGGCAGGCAAACTGAGCAACTTTATTATTATATTTCTTTGTATCTGAAAGCAACTGTGCTGTTATAATGTTAATCTCTTAATGGGCTCTAGAATTGACCTATCACTTATATTCAGACATTGTAATTGCCATATAGGGGTGGAAGATATGTATTCATATTCTAGAGTAATATAAAATTAAAAGGAAAAAAGTGAACCCCCGAAATATTTTGGAATTAACATACAGTTTATACCCAAAGTATAATTTTGATACATATGTGTTGTTTAAACAGGCATAATTTGCAGTGATACAAAGGGGAGGGAACAAGAACAACATAAAGACTGGGTCAAAGCACTGAGTGATAATGTGAAATTCTGCTCAAAGCAACAAGCCTCTGAAGAAAAAATCCTTGGAACCACTGAGAGAAAGATGCAAGACATGTATGGCATAATGCATAAACTGGGGCGGGAGAGGGGCAGGGAGAGGGGAATGTATCCACATTGGACTGAAAAATGATGTATGAAATGTACAAAATGTCAATAAAAAGAACAATTAAAAAATCAATTAAGAATGCAGAGGACTTGCTCAACATATGCATATCAGTAATGCACAGAATAGACTTAAAAAGAGAAATCATAAGAGAATCTCACAAGAATTGGCCTTTGACAAAGTTCAGCATTCCTTCATGGTTAAATGTCCCAGAACAGAAAGAATGCATTTAATTATAATAAAAAGCTATATGACAAACCTACAACTAGCATTATACTACACAATGAAAAGTTGAGAGAATTGTCTCTAAAATCAGGAATGAGAGAAGTGTCCATTGTCTTTACTTTTTTTCAATATAGAGCTTGAAGAGAAGAGAAGAAAACAATAGGGACACAAACAAGACAGGGAGAAATAAAAAAAAAAAGTCCACATTTACATATGGCACGATTTTTGACTTAAAAGATCCTAAATACTCCAACAGAAAAAATTTAAATTTGGAAACACTGTCACCAAACTACCAGGATATATACTCAAAACACAGAATTCCATAGTTTTTCTATATATCATCTACAAACTTGCTGAGGATGAAATCAAGATAAAAATTTCATTCACAATGAGTTCAGAAAAAAATACTTAGTACATTAAAAAGGGAGATGAAAGATATCTACAATGAAGACTTAATCACAATGAAATAAAACCCAACAGAATACACAAAGATCCTCCATGTGCATGGATTGGCAGAATTTATGTTGTTTAAAAGGTTGTGCTATCAAAAGTGATCTGAAGATTCAATGAAATCCCCATCAAAATTCTAGAAGAAAAATAATGTTAACATTCATATGGAAACACAAAAGAACATGAATAGGCAAAGAAATCCTAAATAGAAAGAGTAATGCAGGTGGTATTTGCAGTATTTTTTCTCAAATTGTTAACAATAAAGAAGAATTGCTTGGTACTGATACAAAAGCAAACATGCAGACCAATGGAATAAAATAAAAGACCCCCCAAAATTAGCATAAATAACTACTTCCACACTGTTTTTTGACCATGCCAAATATATATCCAGATAGGCAGATAGATAGGTAGGTAGATGATAGATAGATAGATAGATAGATAGATAGATAGATAGATAGATGACATCTGGGTGTAAATGATTGGCTGGATAGGACTTAATATGTATGGCAGAATACATGTCATCCAGTGGGGTCTTAGGGGGCATGGATGGGAGCAGGGATCTAAATTTGACAAAGAATTGCTGTATGAAATATATGAAGCTCAATATAATTAAATATATATATATATATATATA
>VZQC01003079.1:1216712-1224212 GCA_009823505.1 Rhizomys pruinosus
TATATATATGATAAAAATAGCATCTTAGCTGATTGTGGTAGCACATGCATTTAATCCCAGCACTCAGGAGGCAGAGGCAGGTGGATCTCTATGAGTCTAAGCCCAGCCTGGTCTATATAGCAAGTTCCAGGTGAGGTGGGGCTACAGGGAGACCCTGTCTTTAAAAAGACCCAAAATATTATTAAATTTTAAATATTAAAAATAGCTTCTTTAAAGCAGAGTGTTTAGAAAAGTGGATGTCCACATGTCAAAGAATGAGATTAGGTCCATATCTCTCAAACTGTACAAAACTCAATTCAAAGTGGATCAAAGACTTTAAAGAACTGAAATGATCAAAGTGCTAAAGGAAAACAGAATAAAACAATTTGGGTATCATATTCACAAAACTGTAAAGAAAATTCTTCAAATTCCTAGACAATGACAAGAGAGATTACACACAATAAAAGACATGATTACTGCAGCTTTCTGCTAGCCCCAAAAATGGAAGGAAGTCTTTGCCACCTAGGATCATGTAAAGGATTAACATCTGGAAAATATTTAAAAACTGCAAACATCAAAGACCAAAAAAACCCCCCAATAAATCATCTCATCAATAAATTGGCTATTGAACTGATAGTTCTCAAATGGTTAAATACTAATTGCTAAAAAACATATGAAAAAGTGTTCCACATCCCTAGCCATCGGAGAAATATTCATTAAAACAAACCTCGGGTTCCATCTCACCCAATCAGAAAGTCAATCATCCAGAAAACAAATGACAAGGAAAGTTGGATGTAAGACTGCATCAGTTTTCCAGATATGCAGAAAGTAGATTCACAGTCCTTTCAGAGGCAATTCCTGTCCTTACTTTATGCACATAGTTGTGGAGAAAAATCACTTTTAATTTGTATTTCCTCATGAATTATAATGCTGAACATCTTTTCAAGCTCTTATGGTTATTTTTCCTTAGCCACCATGTGGGTGCTGGGAATCAAACCCAGGTTCTCTACAAGAGCAGTCGGCACTCTTAACCACTGAGCCATCTCTCCAGAACAAGCTTTTATTTTTTTTATCAATATCTATGAGAGATGGCCTAGTGGTTAAGAGCGCCGACTGCTCTTGCAGAGGACCTGGGTTTGATCCCCAGCACCCACACAGTGGCTGAGAACCATCTTTAACTCCAGTTCTAGGGGAATCCGACACCCTCTTCTGACCTCTGCAGCATTGCATGGCATGGATGCACCCACCTACAAACAGACAGTACACTCATACACACAAAAAATAAATAAAAATTTAAAAAAATCTATTTTTAAATGTCTTAAAATCTTATTACCTAGGATTCTTGAGAGGCAGAATCTGGTTTCTGTGAGGGTTGGGCTCCTTTTGGTCACACATGCACCAGTGAATGGGCCCAAAAATGAATATGTGGGCAGCAAACGTAAGACTAAGAATTAGCAGGTTATAACACAAATAAATAAATGAAAAAATTTAAAAAGAGATTATTAGTTTGAGGGGTTGTAAGATTTAATTTCTGAAGAGTAAGAGGGAGGAGTTTGTGAAGTCTATGCTAGTCAGGGCTGTATAATCAGACCCAGTCAAAAAGAAACATCAAACAAATAAACAAACTCTATGGTGACAAATCTTGCTGTTAGATAGATATGTGTATGTTATTTTAATAATTTTGAATTATGTGTGATGGTGTCACAGCCTAGATAAGTCCATTTTGTTTTAGTGATGCCATCTCAATGATCAAACCCTGAATCCCAGCCCAGATACAAGTCCAGGAAGAGCCAGTTGGTTATCTCAACCTTTAGAATCCCCTCTCCAGGATGCCTTTCATGACCCCTGTTAACTATCTACCTTTTCATTTGTAAATGTTTTCTGATTGCCTGCAGCCTATCTACTGCTTATCTTATCTTTTGACATCCTGCAACAGACAGGAAATGATTATATATATAATATATATATATACTTTATCAATATCTATATATCTATCTTTTTGAGACAGAGTCTCCCGTAGCCCCAGCTGTCCTGGAACTCACTCTGTAGACCAGGCTGGCCTTGAATTTACAAAGATCCACCTGCCTCTGCCTCCCAAGTGCTAGGATTAAAGGCATGCGCCACCACACCCGGCTTGATATTTTATATTTTTTACTGTCTGATTGGAATTTCTCAAAAAAAAAATCTATGGGATGTGCTATCTGCCTTTACAAGCATAACCTGCCCTTGAGTAAGTGATGTACTCTCCACATCCTGACCTGGGTGCAGTTCTGGCCAGTCCAAATTCAAAACCTAATTTGGCAAATTGGAACCTGGAGTCTGTGTGGTCTTTTCTCCCAGTAGTTCACCACCACAACATACCTTTAATCAATATTAAGTAGTCATTGCATAATTACAAGTAACACAATGGCACAGGTTATTATGACCAAACAGAAAGTGGGATTTTTACCTTGATTATATTTAGAAGACCTGCCCCCCCCACCACATAGATCCTACATAGTTCCTTCCCTCTCAGCTCTACAAGTAGTTCCCTCATTCCCTGTCAGCTCTACCAGTTGTTCCCTCACCCCTGTCAGCTCTACCAGTAGTTCCCTCATTCCCTGTCAGCTCTACCAGTTATTCCCTCATTCCCTGTCATCTCTACCAGTTGTTCCCTCACTCCCTGTCAGCTCTACCAGTTGTTCCCTCATTCCCTTGTCTCAGCACATTAGTCATGCTCAGTATCAAATGGTGCAGATCACTTTTCGATGCCATTGTCTTATCTCTTTCACAGAGGCATAAAAGCCTAGTAAGAACCTCCCATTTTTTCTTATTTTCTTTCTTGCCTTCTCCCACAATAATCAGTGTGGTCTTTGACATACTATTATTCTTTATCTCCCCAAGAAGGACGTCAGTGATTAGAGAAAAACACTTTATCTATGATAATTAGTAAAGAACCATGTGACAATGTAGAAAAAGTAAAGTTTGTGAACAAATTATTGCAGTAGGGAAAAGTGAACTCAATTAAATTTTGAGCTTGATTTTAATTTTTTAGAATTTTATTTGTATAAGTGGATTATCTGTGTGTATATAAGTCCACATTGTTGTGCAGTGCCCCCAGAAGTCAGAAGAGGGTGATGGGTTCCCTTGAACTGGAGTTACAGACGTTTGTTAGCTGCCATGGTGATGCTGGGACCTTAACCTGCATCTTTAATAAGAGCATGCACTGAGATATCTCTCCAGCCCCTCAATTTTTAATATGGTGTGAAAACTGGGGATGTATCCATGGCACGGGGGGGGGGGTTAGTGAATAAGAAGTTACTAACATGATAGGTTAGGGGCATTCTTGTGAAACAAATATAATGGATTCTTGGTGAAGGCAGGCTGACTTAGACATCACCTGGAAGAATGTGGTAGATGAAGAATTTAAGTAGACGTTGGAGGTGATCCAGTTCTACATGCAGGAGATTTTCTCCAAGCTGACCTAAGCAAGACTTCTGTTCCAGCTGGACCATCCAAAGCCAACAAGAATGGACACTCAATCCTGAGGCCTGTCTACAGAAGAAGTAGGCTCAGGGGGTTTAGTCCAAGGCAGAATCTGTCAGTGAAAGTGAACTGAAAGAGCATAGTGCTCTCACTTTCCATTCAGAGTTCCTGCCAAAACTAAATCTGCTAAGTAGCAGAAAGTCTTGTTTATGGGCAGGATGAACTCTGCACACCTTAAATCCCAAAGGGTCATAGAAGTGTTATAAGTTCTCATGCAACACAAAGCACTGTAACTAATGAGAACAAATTACAAAGTTGAATAAGAAAGTTTTCTTCCTTCTCTGATGAATGAAGGGCAATCTCCTGGGGTCTCCTACTCAGAGCCAAGCAAACCTCTTGAGCTGAGGAACCTTATCCTTAGATAATAATCACACAATAGCCCAACACTGGTAGAAAGGAAGATTTTACTCACTGTAATTTAGTGAGTGCTAAGGCCTGAGCACAGTCTACTTAATCTTGTACAAATCATACCACATAACCCTAGACCACAAAAAGCTGTGAAATTCAGAAACCCCTTTTGTTTCTTAGCTGAAGATATTAAAATACAAATGTTGCAATACCTCTCTATGCTCACTACAGAAGCAGCAATAAAAGTGACAGACTCTCAGACAAGTGAATCTCATACAACTCAAGGTTTCATTTTGCTTTATTTTTGTTGGTTTGGTTTTGAGTGGAGAACAAATCATGTATCCAACAAAAATATGAAGAGTATCGTTTAGAAGAATACAATTGTGGCAGTGAATTGGCTTTGGAACTTGATAAAGTGACAAGGTAGGAAACTATCCTAGATCCTTTGACTCTCTTTCATTCATAATTAATTGCCACCATAGGAAGGAAGGATCCTTGGGACAAAATTACTTACTTTTTGCCATTCAATATTTCTTTTTGGCAGCCATAAGGGTGTATAATTCTTTTGTCTGTAAATCCATAACTCAAATTAAATTGATCACCCGTGGATTTATAAACAAGTTAAAAGAGACATAAAGATTAAGGGGGATCTAGTGGCCATCTCTGATTCAGAATATGCTTAAAGCAGAGGGAAATTTTGTCATCTATACTAAGGTATCAGTGATTCACCCAGTTAGTTTCTAGTACAAAATAAAGTAAGAGGAAGATAAGGTAAGACACACTGTAAAATGGGTATTGATACTTCTTTGCTTTTGAGGACATGTCAAATCAAATTTTTCTTATTTCTTATTTTAAGACATTTATTTTATTTTATTTAGAGTGTGTGTGTGTGTGTGTGTGCATGTGTGTGTGTGTGTGTGTGTGTGTGTGTGTATTTGTGTATGTGTATGAAATGTGCTTGGAGGTGCCAGAGGAGGCAGGATGAAGATATCAGATCCCTAGTAGTTGGAGTTACAGGCTGTTGTGACCCACCCTGCATTGGGAACCAAACACCAGTCCTATGTGATTATTTTAAAATTAAGATTTTTGTTGCATTCTGTCATATATGTTAAAGCCAATCAGGACAAGTTTGTGTACCCAGGTATTCCTCCGTGTGAGGGTCAGAAAGTTTGTAAAAGCCAGTCCTCTTGAAGAGCAATAATCCCTCCTTTTTAAAAAATTTTAAAATTTTTATTTATTTTTGTATGTGTATGAATGTACTGTCTGCATGTAGGTTTGTGCACCCATGTGCAATGCCGCGGAGGTCAGAAGAGGGTATCGGTTTCCCCTGGAACTGGAGTTCTCCTGGAATTGAAGTTACAGATGGTTCTTAGCTGCCATGTGGGTGCTGGGGATCGAACCCGGGTCCTCTGCAAGAGCAGTCAGTGCTCCTAACCGCTAGGCTATCTCTCCAGCCCCGCAATAATCCTTCTTAACTGCTGAACCACTGCTCTTGTCACTTTTTAAAAGAGGATATTATCTTTTTAAAAATTTGTTTATTTCTGTATGTGTATGAATGTACTGTCTGCATGCAGGTTTGTGCACCCATGTCATGCAATGCTGCGGTGGTCAGAAGAGGGCGTTGGATTCCCCTGGAACTGGAGTTCTCCTGGAATTGGAGTTTTAGATGGTTCTCAGCCGCTATGTGGGTGCTGGAGATCGAAACCGGGTTCTAAGAGCAGTGTAAGAGCGGTCAGAGCTCTTAACTGCTAGTCCATCTCTCCAGCCTCAAAAGAGGATATCAACTTGTAGCACATGCTGGCCAAAACCCACAGCATACTTTTTTTAATTATTTTTATTTTATGTGTATGAGTGTATTGCCTGCATGCATATAAGTGTACCCATGTCATGCAATCCACATGACGGTCAGAAGAGGGCTCAGATCTCCTGGTTGAAAATGGAGTTACAGATGGTTGTTAACTACCATGTGGGTGCTGGGAACCGTACCCCGGTCCTCTACAAGAGCAGCCAGTGCTCTTAACCACTAAGCCGGGTACCAGAACTCTCTATACAAACCAGGATGGCCTTAAATTGAGGCAATCCTCCTGAGTGATGAGATTAGAGGAGTGAGCCATCATACTTGGGTTTGCATTTCAAAATGCTTCTAAATTTAATGATAGCTTTGCAAACAACTCTCATCCCTTGATTGTGTTGGAAGTGAAGGCACAGGTCATAGGAAATCAAACATCTACTTGAATATAGTGTGTTATAGACAAATCACAGATTTTGTCCTAAAAAAGTCAGACACAAAATCAGCTTCTTATTATGATTTTACTCCAGTGTATTCTTTAATAAAATCAGTCAACCTTTAATTTTAGAATCCATGGAATTGACTCTCTTTCACAGGTGCTATTAAGTATCAAAGGACTTAAGAATTCTATTTATAACCAATTGTCACTACAGAAATAGTCATTGAGAAATAGTTACTTCTTCTCACTATTTGTCTTGGATAGTGAAAAAGGTATGTAATTTCCCATCAGCTCTACTGTTGGGAGGAATGTGTTTTGGTGTCTTGGGAATAACAGGAAGACTCCCATGGGGAACTAACCTCTCTGGGAGTGAAAGAATGAAAGTTACAATGTTACACACAACTGATTTTTCTGAGAAATGGGATAAAAATCCACAAGTTGATTTTGAAAACAGGAAAACACAGTAAATTTGGATGGTAGGAAGGCTAACACTGCAAGACTCGTGTAGATATCCCAGATCAGTTCTGTTGTCTAAGACAGTATAATCCTGGATTGTTTCTTAGGAAAACAGAACTAATGATGAGTAGATGAGAAGCTACTGAGGTAATGTCAGACAGGAAAAGTAGAAGGGAAAAAGTTGAGGTTTATAACCCGTGGTTCATGCATTGCATTAAAAAAGTGATTATGCAAGTATCAGAGAACCCCACACACAGCTGTCCTTGGAGCCTGCAGCCTTCAGGTTGAATATGCAGAATCAATCATGCTTCTAGGTTTATCATTGCCATCTTGTTTTATGAAATGATTTTTCTAGAATAAATCAGCATTGTTTTAAAACAAAGATATAGATAGATGATGATGATGATGATAATGATGATGATAGATAGATAGATAGATGATAGAGAAAAAAACCAAAGTATCAAAGAAACCTACAAGGTGGAGTTCACAGGGCTACAGATTATCTCTGAAAGCATTTATACAATTAGATCATTTCCCTGTTTCTCTTCTGACAGTGACAAGCTAGTTCTGCCATGATAAGCTTAATTTTAGCTCAACTAAATCTATTCACTGTGGAAAGTCTGTTAATCTAAATTCTCAAACTCACAACTTTGAAAAAAATAAGACAAATTGTTTATAGATTAGGCACATTTATGTCAGTTATATATACAATTTTTTTTCAATGCCATACAATATATATTGATCATATTTAAATCCTCCCCGGTTTGGACTCCCTTACTACTTTCTGCCCAATTTCATGTTTTCATATATATATTTACCCATGCAACTTTTTTGGTATTTTTTTTTTAGATGGGGTCTCCCTTTAGTCCCAGGTGGCCTGGAGCTTGCTATGTAGACCAGGCTGGCCTTGAACTCACAGAGATCCGCCTGCCTCTGCCTCCTGAGTGCTGGGATTAAAGATGTG
>VZQC01003079.1:1232890-1266537 GCA_009823505.1 Rhizomys pruinosus
CAGCTGCCCCCCGCCAGACCCCGCCTAGAGCTGTAGAGCTGTGTACCTGGCCTGGCGCGTTATGGCGTCTCCCCTGCGACCCAGGTTCCCGCCCACAAGTCCAGCCGGGACCAGAGCAGACGGGAACGCAACCCTCAGCTCACCCGCGCGTGGTCCCTCTGGGCCGGGGACCCCGTAGACCCATGATGTCATCTTTCTTTACTGCTGCATAGAACTCCATTGTGTAGATGTAGCACATTTTGTCTATCCACTCCTTGGTTGAGGGGCACTTGGGTTGGTTTCAACTCTTTGCTATTGTGAAGAGAGCTGCAATGAACATGCCTGTATATGTATCTCTGTGGTAGGATGAGTGTTGTGGGTATATACCCAGGAGTGGTATGACTGGGTCAGGTGGTAGGCTCATTTTGAGTCTTTTCTTTGTTTTTTCTTTTTTTTTTAAATTTGATTTATTTTTGTATGTGTATGAATGTACTGTCTGCATGTAGGTTTGTGCACCTGTGTCATGCAATGCCGCTGATGTCAGAAGAGGGTCTCAGATTCCCCTGGAACTGGAGTTCTCCTGGAATTGGAGTTACAGACGGTTCTTAGCCACCATGTGGGTGTTGGGGATCGAACCTGGGTCCTCTGCAAGAGGAGTCGGTGCTCCTAACCGCTAGGCTATCTCTCCAGCCCCTCATTTTGAGTCTTTTAATGGTTCTCCTCACTGCTTTCCATAGTGGTTGTTTGAGTTTGCATTTCCACCAGCAGTGGAAACTCTCCAGCATTTGGTATCATTTGTTTTCTTGACCTAGCCAGTCTTATTGGAGTGAGATGATATCTTAAAGAGGTTTTAATTTGCATTTCCTTAATTATTAATGATGGTGAACACTTTTTAAAATGTTTCTAAGCCATTTTTACTTCTTCACTTGTGAAGTCTTTGTTCAGCTCTTTACTCCATCTCTTGAGTGGGTCATTTGTTTTCTTCTTTGTTTTTTGAGTAGTTTATACATTCTGGAAGTTAATGCTCTGTCAAATATATTACTGGTGAAAGTTTTCTCCCACTATGTGGATTTTCTCTTCACTTCATTGATTGTTTCTTTCCCTGTACAAAAGCTTTTGCGTTTAATGAGGTCCCACTTGTCAATTGTCGACCTTGTTTGCTATGAAGCTGCTGTCTGATTTAGAACGTCTTTTCCTACTCCTATGTCTTGTAGGTTGCTGACAATGTTTTCTTCTATCACCTTCCGGTTTTCAGGTTTCACATTGAGGCCTTTGACCAATTTGGAGTTTATTTTTGCACAGGGTGAGAGGTAGGAATTTAAATTTATTCTTCTATAAGTGGTGAATCAGTTTTGCCAACACAATTTATTGAAGATGGTGTCTTTCCTTCATTGTGTCTTCTTGGCACCTTTGCCAATATGAGGTAGCTGATAGTATATGAACTCAAGTTTGGATTTTCAGTTTTGTTCCATTGGTCTACAGGTCTGTTTGAAGTTTGGTATAGCGATCCACCCTCTATTGCTCTTTTTATGCTAAGGGTTGTTTTGGCTATTTGGGGTCTTTTGTTTTTCCATATGAATTTAAGGATTTTTTCCCAAGTCTGTAAAATTGGGGATCTTAATTGGGATGCATTGAATCTGTATATCAATTTGGGTAGAATGGACATTTTTACTATATTAATTTTTCCAATCCATGAGCACGGGAGGTCTTTCCATTTTCTGATGTCTTCTTCAATCTCCTTATTCAGGGGTTTAAACTTTTTGTTGTAGAGATTTTTGGTGTCTTTGGTTAGGTTTGTTCCTAGGTATTTTATTGTTTTTGAGGCTATTTGATTGTTTTTGAGGTATTATTGTTTTTGAGTGGGAAGGTCTCCTTATATTCCTTCTTCTGTTGCTTGTTTTTGATATAAAGAAAGGCTACTGATTTTTCTAGGTTAATTTCATATCCTGCCAATTAACTGAAAGTCTTTATCAGTTCTAGGAGTTTTCTGGTCGAGTTTTTAGCATCCCTTAGGTAAACTATCATATCTTCTGCAAAAAGGATAGCCCGACTTCCTCTTTTTCCAGTTAGTATTCCTTTAATTTCCTTTTCTTGTCTTATTGCCCTAGTAAGTGCTTCAAGAACTGTAGTGAAGAGGTGTGGTGATAGGGGTTAGCATTACTAGGTTCCTGCCTTTAAGGGGAATGCTTGTATCTTCTCTCCATTTAGGATGATGTTGGCTGTGGGTTTGTTGTGTATGGCTTTGATTATGTTGAGGAATGTTCCCTACAGTCCAATTCCTTCTAAAACTTTAAACATGAAGGGATGCTGGATTTTGTTGAAGGCTTTTTCTGCATCAATTGAGATGATCATGTGACATTTAAAAAAAGTTTTCCTTTAGTGTTTTAGAGCCTAAATGTCCCAAGAAAGAATGATGTCAAGTTTTCCAAGAATTGTAAGCCATTGTTCAAGTTTAATCCAAAAATTACCAGGGGATCAAATATCAATCTTTAGATTTAGCAAATATGTACACAGTACACATTATGTGAGAGTATCTACCTAAAGTATCTAACTCTGAGATTTTTATGCAGCATATAACTTTATTTTGTACCGTTTTATTTTCATATTTGTGTGAATATGCAATTTTACATACATATGAGTATACACTGTGAGTATTCATCATAAGGCCCAAACTTGATATTGGGTATTTTACTTAATTATGCTCTACTTCATTTATTGAAGCAGCATCTTTGTTGAGCCCAAAGCTTGTCTATTTCAAATATTTTAACTAAGCAACCTGATTCAGTGGTCCCATCTTGACTTCCTGAGTACTGGGGTGACAAGTATGCCTCTGTGTCAGTCCAGCTTCTACATGGATTCTGGAAAGAGAACTCTAGTCAACAAGCTTGTACAGAAAATATATCCACTAAGCCATCTCCTCAGGCCTCAAGTTCACTGGCATTTTTCAGTGTTAATAGTCTTATCTAAATGTATCTCAACTAAGGCATCTGAGTCTCCTACATCTGAAAATCAACTGAAGAATTCCACTCTTGCTATGTTACTTGTCCATAAAATATTTTTTAAATGGCCCAGAATAATCCTTCAGGTCACACAATAAGTGATTAATAGTGAGTTTTTTTTTTTTTCTTTTGGTATTTTTGAGACAGGGTCTCCCTGTAACTCTGGCTGTCCTGGAACTCACTCTGTAGACCAGGTTGGCCTTGAACTCACAGAAATCTGCCTTCCTCTGCCTCCCAAGTTCTAGGATTAAAGGCGTGTGCTACCATGCCTGGCTTAATAGTGAGATTTTTAATAGATGAATTAATAATGCAACGTTAGGAAAATGCATCATGAACATTGCTGTTTTTTGTTAAAAGAAATTAAAAATTAGTTGCTAGTTACAAGTCTAATGATTTATTTTATTAAAAATTCTTTTCACTTGGAAATAGTAGAGAATATAAAACTATTTGTTTGATTCCTTCACATTTCAGGAATCTAAGCAATGAAGATCAACCAAACAATCATGAAGGATTTCATTCTGCTGGGCTTCTCTGTTTACCCACATGTACAGACCTTCCTCTTTGTGATCTTCTTGTGTCTCTACCTTCTCACACTTGCAGGCAATCTGGCCATCATGGGTTTGACTTGGGTCGACAGATCCCTCCACACCCCTATGTACCTCTTCCTTAGTGCACTCTCCTTCTCTGAGACATGTTATACATTGACTGTCATCCCCAGGATGCTGGTGGATCTATTGGCCAAGGACAGGAGCATTTCAGCCATGGGATGTGCCTTACAGATGTCCTTCTTCCTGGGACTTGGTGGAATGAACAGCATCATTCTCACTTTGATGGGGTATGACCGCTTCCTGGCCATCTGCCACCCTCTCAGATATCCCCTTCTTATGACCAATGCTGGGTGTGAACAACTTGTGGCCTCTGCTTGGGCTGGAGTCTTTCTTGTCTCTCTGATACAGATTGCACTAGTATTCAGAGAAGCTTTCTGCATACCCAACCTCATCAAACACTTTTTCTGCAACATACAAGCAGTTGTGAGGCTGTCCTGCGCAGACAGTGTCATCACGGAATTCATTGTCAGAGTGATGCCAGTATCAAGCTTGATAGGTACATTCTTGATCATCCTTTTAACATATGTGTTCATCCTCTCCTCTGTCCTCAAGATCCCTACAGCTGAGGGTAAGCAAAAGGCTTTTATTACTTTTGCTTCACATCTCACTGTTGTTTTCATCCACTTTGGTTTTGCATCGATTGCTTATCTGAAGCCAAAAGGTTCAGGGGGTGATGACACCCTCCTAGCAGTCCCTTACACCATCGTTACCCCTTTCCTTAGCCCCATTATATTCACTCTCAGGAATAAATACATGAAGAATGCTTTCAGGAAGATCATAAGAAAGACAATAGTTCTGAGAAATAACCTTGGATCCTTGGAGTTTAATGTGTGTTTTATTTTCCCCAGGAGTTAGTGGAGAATTTGCTCTGTGATCCCTGTGGAAAGGCGGGGACATAGGAACAAGACATTGATAAATTCACCTAAAGTATCACAGGTATTTTTATTAGCTTTTTCAGAAATTTACATAATCCTTCTTCTTTGTACTATCAGAGGAAAAATATGCCTGCTGATATGATCCTGCTAATTATAGTCTGGGTATCCTACACCAGGCCAGTGGGAAAGGAAAGAGGGTTAAAGAAAAGGCAGTGAGTGCACAGATCGGGTATTTCTCAGGGCCACCTGAAGCAGAGTGAAGAGCTGGAACCAACCCACGTGCCTCTCAACTGACGAGTGGATAGAGAAAATGTGGTACATCTACACAATGGAGTGCTATGCAGTGGCAAAGAAAGATGACATCATGAACTTTGCAGGTAAATGGATGGAACTGGAAGATATCATGTTAAATGAAGTAACACAGTCCCAGAAAAATGATGAATGGTATCCCTGATCTGTGGATGTTAGCACCAATTACCTAGTTATAAGGCAAACTGAGCAACATTAATGTTATTTTCCTCATGATCCGAAAAATGTGCTCTTATATTGTGAATCCCTTAACAGGTTCTAGAACTAAGCTACCATTTATTTTCAGAGTTAGGAATTTTTGTTATATGGATGGAGGTTATGTATGCATATTTTAGAGTAATATAAGATCAAAGGAATGGGGAAAAACTAGTTTCTCATGATATTATGTCTAGCCATGTATTTATTTTATAGGAGTGCTTCTTAGTATTTCTTATACAAGGCTGCTTGAGCTTTTGTCCAAGCCTTTTCTAAAATATTATAGAGTAGTTAAAAGTATCAGGCTGGTGTAACTTAGCCTTTCTGGATGTTTAACAACCATACTTAATGCCCATATCAATTTGGCCGAGGGTCTTAAGGGATAACTTTGTTCCTTGCGTTCAGAGGTCAACTAAGTCCCAGGGGACTATGCATGGGGCATCTTTTGAAATGTCCTGCAGATGTGAGTCACCAGGCTTCCTGTGCAGGGAGGTCTTGGAAATCCTAAGGGGACTTCAGCCAGTGTTCAGTCTGTAAAGAGGAAAGTGTGCTGATACTTCAAAAAGGGAAGCCTGGTCTAGCACGACCTGACTTTGTCCTCAAGTAGATAGAACTGGTGATTGAAAAACCAAAGGAGCCAGGGGCTCCCTCACCCCCTCCACCCCCAAACCTGAGTGACCCTTGAGGACCAGATCCTCAACTGACCTTGAGAAAACAAAAAACCTTGGTTAATCTGGGCTAACTGTGTGGCCTTAAACATCCAAAAGGAAAGTGTAACCACAAACAAACAAACAAACAAATAAATAAATAAATAGTAAGTCCTGAGAAATTGTACTTCAGGTACAAAATTTGAGATCTTAGTAAAAAGACAAAAAGTAAAAAAAAAATAAAAAGAGCATAGTTGTTTTGCTTGTCTTACTGGCAAGTGCAGCTATCCTGTGGCTGCCACTGCTTTTGCCATCCTCTGAAGACATGACACAACTTTTCAACATTCCAATATGGAATGAAGACTCATGTCTCTCCAAGAATCCTCCAAATCTTCAGTGCCACATGGGGACTGCTGAGACATCCAACTTGTGGACTGAGATACTACTGGGGTTTTAGCCTCTTCAGAGTATAGACTGCCATTGTTGGATTACTCAGGCTATATCCTAGAGACCAGTACAGGAAGATCAAGACAGGACATGTGCTTACTGGACCTCATTTGGTGACCATGGGAAGGGAAAACCAGTGGAGCACAAGGCAGAACTGATGGTGATTTGGTTTTGCCAAGGAGGAGCCTTCAAACATGACATCTTTCAGCCCAATAAAGAAAAAAATCCTAAGCTGAAGATGCTAAAACTTATGATATATGTGGCATGCATATGTGCATATTTTGGAGTGATGCATATTGGAATGAACAACAACAACAACAACAACAACAACAACAGAAAGACTGGGTCAAAGAACTGACTGAAACAGTGAACTTCTGCTCAAAACAGTAAACTTCGGCATCAAGAATTTTGAGAGAGGCTGAGAAAAAGATGAAAAACATATTTGGCAGAATGCATGAACTCTGGTGGGGTGGGGGGACAGGGAGCGGGGCACAGGTCTAGATTTGATTTTTAATTTTGTATGAAATGCACAGAGCTTCAATAAAACATGGCCTTAAAATTAAAAAAGTCAACAATTTGGCCACTGCAATGGGAGATATTTTCTGTAACTAAAGATGTATATGTTAATTTTCTGGGTCACAGTGTTATGCAGTGGGTCAGACTTCCCAGGACACAAACTGTTTATGGTAGGAGATATGACTTGTAAAAAGCAACATCTGTCTGTATTTGCAATTGTGGACATTTGCCATGCACACACAAACACATTTCTTAGCTATTCACACGATATATGTTACTGATTAATAAATACTTTAGTAATTCCCTATTTGTATTGGTTGCCTTACATGATGTCTACATCCTGATTTCTGAATTCCCACATATGCATCACCAATGTGTTGAGTGGTCCAAGCTAGTGAAACATACAGTTTTGAGATAAAATTGTTCTGCTTCTGTGGGGACAACTGTTACTACCATGAGAAAATTCACCTGACTCCTAAGCTTTTTTTTTTTTTTTTTTTTTTTGAAGACAGGGTCTCCCTGGAGCCCCCCTGTTCCCCGGCACTCACACTGTAGACCAGGCTGGCCTTGAACTCACAAAGATCCGCCTGCCTCTGCCTCCCAAGTGCTAGGATTAAAGGCGTGCGCCACCACGCCCGGCCGCAAGTCACTTTTATAAGCAAATGACCTCATCTCTCAGAGCCAAATGCACATGCTAATTTCAGGCCCCTGTAGGCTGCTACCCTGCCTAGAGTCAAGTGCCTGGGCCAGGAGTTTCTCCCTCATGGGGTGAGGTCAGAGGAATCCCATGACTTCATCATTATGCCCTGGGGGATGGTAGCTGAAAATTAGCTCCTAATTCAAATGGGATCTTTCCACACTGAGGCCACTGACATGGGGTCCACTGCTCCCTTGTCAACTTTGTGTCATTTAATGCTTGTTTAATCCTTTCTGGATTATTTGTAGTTAGAGTGTCAAGAAAAAGTTCATTCATGCTATCTTGATCTGAATCCTTCATAAACGTTTTTATTTTTAACATTGAGAAAGTTTTCTCCAAAATTCATATAATATAAACATTCCCAATAACAAAATGTGTGAGTTGAAGTCCTTTCAAATCCTCATCTACACTAATAGAATTGATCATTTTCTTTACTTCAGCCATTCACATAGAAATTGAGTAGTACGATCACATTATTTTAAATTTCATTTCCAACAGCTAGCCCAGCCGAGATAGGTGACCCATCCTTCTCCACCTGAGTGACAAGTGGAAGCATATCTCACATATGTAGCACTCCCTAACAACTATCTCTAACTCCAGGTACCCTAGAACTGTGCAGAGCTGCATACTTGCCATGGGTCACAGCACCCAGACCCTGTCCACAGCTTGAAAATCTGAGGACCACTCAGACTCACTCACCTCCCACAGGCATCCTAACTACACAGCCAGCTTACTAAGATCTGCCATCTCAAACACTGGATTGACCAGAACTTCCTCAAGTTATAGCAACTAGATCAGAGAGCCACACCAGAAGGCAACAGAGGAGAAGACCAAAAAAGGGTGCTGACCCTGGGGTAATTTCTGTTCTCCCAGATAGCAGCAGACTCTCAAAAGACTAATAATTTAGTCTTTTTAGACTAACACTCCCTCACAGTTCAGTCTCCTGAAAACTACACACCTACACTGAAAGACGCAACTAGCAAACTACTTCAGTTTGACACACCTCAGTGAAAGAGGTAACATGAAAAGCCAAGGTGACAAGCCCCCTACCTGAGGTTACTAATTCCATAGTAATGAACACCAACAAGAACTTGGAAGATCTTCCAGACAAAGAACTCAGAAGAATGATTATAAATAAGAACAAACAACACAAAAAGGAGAAAACCAAAGAGCTGAAGTTAATCAATTTTATTGAATTAGAATTCAATAAAGAGATATAATTGCTAAAGAAAGGCCAAGTTGACTCAAGGAGACCTATATTTGCTTTATTGGTTTAGTGGCCTTTGGTTACACTCCCTGGCATTCCAGAGACCATCTATGTACTTGCAAGTGCGGTCTCCATACATCTTTCCCATGTTTACCTCAGGTCTTCAACAGCAGGGCCTTATCGCCTCTCTTCCTGCAGATATCCCAGTTTGGAGGCAAGGAGCCTTTACCTTTTGTGGGGGCTTGGATCCCCTGGCCAACATCTCCTTGGTAGAATAATCCATTGTTGATGTCAGAGCTCCTGTATTAATATATTTTGCTAAGTGAATGTTAGGAGAACTTAGCATATATTTGGTTCTGAATAGAGAAAATCCTTTTTCACATTTTTCTATGTCCATTAGTCAATTAAGGAAGGCAGTTTTTACTGATTTTACAAGAGAATACCTCTATAACAGCTGGCTCCAATCTACAGCTGGAGAATGACCTCTTCATCATCATATTTCTCCTTATTCTATGGGGGGGGGTTAAGAAAGTCCTTGTATTAAAACCTTTACGGCACCTAGAAAGTAAGCTCCATTAGGATCATTAAAAATAGTTGTTACTATAGGACCACAAGGGGCCTGATGTATGCAGCAATCTGAGGCATTTCTTCCCTTCAATGCCCAGAGGAGTCAATCCTTCTGCTGGCACTTTCTGGTACATCCTACTCACTGCAAAGCTGCATTTTCTTTCTCAGCCATTAAGTTGGTGATACTCTGGCCTGTTGGAACATACAAATCCTTTCCTGTAGTTAGTTTTAAGATTTGGATTGCAAGGTTTTTTGACAAAAAGTTTTCATATCTATCTGTATCCCCCTTTTTTATTTTAGGTCAAGCAAGTCTCCTCCATCAGCACCAGCTACACCTCACCTGCCTGGAAATACTGGGCAGCAGTGGCAGCCATATGTCTGTATATCCCAAATCTAATTGGCTATTAGCTCTCTCCTTGGAGGAATAACCCACGGCTGATGCCACAAGCTTACATCCTCTAATGGTCAGGAGATGTTATAAACCACAGAAAGACCCTGTCATACTTAACAGAAGAAAATGTAATTCATGGATTAACATGCCATCCAAACATCTGTGTCTATACCAAAGTAACCTACCATAACAATTAGTACTGTTTAAATACCTATATATCTAATTGCATGTGCTTCATTAGTAGGATCAAAGGGTTAAGCTGTCAGCCCATGAAAGAAAACAGCCAGAATTAACTAGAGACCAAGACAACAGCTCCAGAGAAAGTAGACTGTTTTGCTTCTCATCCACCTGTGCCCCTTTTCTAAGCCTAGGGAACAATCTGCGGAAGAGGGGGTGTGGTAGAATGTGAGGGCTGTGATTGGGGTGAATGGTGAAACTACAACAATATAGACTGGACACTCATTTGATCAACTTGATTGAACATACAAGATCCCCCTGCTGGATGGTGGGACCCATGAGCTGTGTGGGTTTGGGCACAACTGCTTGCAAATTGGTTTTACATGAAGGATGCTTGTACTCACAAATTATCACTTATTATTAAAAAAAATGAAAACAAAACAAAACATAACAAAACAAAACAAAAAAAAAACAGAGAAAGATGCAGAAAAGTTACGGCAGAATGCATGATCTGGGATGGGTAGGGGTGGGGTGGGGGGAAGGGAAAGGGATATATGCCTGAAGTGAATTGGAAAATGTTGTATGAAATACACAAAGCATCAATAAAAAGTAAAAATAAATAAAAATAATAAAAAAAGAAAGGCCAAATTGAAATGACTGCACAAGTGAAAACTCAGTAAGCCAAACAAAAACTTCAGGGGACATTCTCACCAACAGAATGGATCATAAAGACAGGTCAAGGCTAGAAGTCGAAGTAAAAGTAAAGCTCAATGAAAAAGATTTTAAAGTTAATTTTTATTGAGTGCATTTCATACAACATTTCTCAATCAAATCTAGACTCTTTCCCCCATCCATGCCCACCCCTTAAGTCCCCCCACCCCCCATCAGAGCTCATGGACTCTCTCATACATGTTAAGTCCTGTCTTGCATCTTTTTCTCAATCTTTTATAAACTTCAATGCACAAGTTTACTGTTTTGGTCAGTTTTTTTGATTATGTTTTTCACTCTCTTTTTTGTTCCCTTTAATCTATACACTCCACACATAAATCAAAATTACAGATTCTGAAAATAAACTAAAGGTTAATTCCTAAACACATGTAGAGATTAACATTTTAATAGTAAAGTTGCATGCAGGTAAAAAGAATATGAATAGAATATGAATACATATCTTCCATTCATATATAGTAATTACAATGTGTGACTACAAATGGTAGCATGGTTCTAGAGCCCATTAAGAGATTTACATTGTAATAGCACAGTTACTTTCAGATACAATGCAATATAATAATAAAGTTGCTCAGCTTGCCTACCAGCTGGGGATTTGGTGTTAGCATCCACAAATGAGGGAAACCATTCACCTTTTTTCTTTTTCTGAGACTGTGTTACTTCACTTACTATAATGGCTTTGCGTTCCATCCATTTACCAGCAAAGCTCATCATGTCATCTTTCTTTACCGCTGCATAGAACTCCATTGTGTAGATGTACCACATTACATTTGCATTTCCAAATGAGTGACAATGATGAACAATATTTTTAATTACTTAGCAGGACTTCTTTGACAAAATGTTTTTGGTAAAAATAGATGAATTTTAAAGCCTGTCTCCTGTCTACATAAGAAATGGCCCCTGGGGATTTAGAAAAGTTTTGGTCCAAGGCACCATTTCTCTCAATGAAAGTGAACTGAATGAGTATAGTGCATATCACCTTCCATTCAGAATTCCTACCAAAAAAAACTTACTAAGTATCAGGAAGCCTTGTTTATGGGTAGGATGAACTCTGCACACCTTAAATCCCAAAAGGTTCACTGAAGTGTTGTAAGGTCACATGCAACACAAAGCACTGTAACTAATGAGAGCAAATTATAAAGTTGAGTAAGAAAGTTTTCTTCCTTCTCTGTTGAACAACATAGCAATCTCCTGGGGTCTCATAACCAGAACCAAGCAAACCTCTAGAACTGAGGAGACTTAACCTTGGAAAATAATTACACAATAGCCCAACACTGGTATGAAGGAAGGGTCTACTCACTGTAGTTTAGTGGCTGGTAAGGGCTGAGCACAGCAGACTTAATCATTTGAAATTCATACTGCACAACCCTAGAGCCATAGAAAGCTTAAGACTGCCCAAACTCAAGAACTCTCCTCTCTTTTCCTAGCTAGAGACATTCAAATATAAAAGGGGCAGCAATCTTCTTAGGATCACAGAGCAAGCAGCATTTAAATAAGAATCAGAACCTCAGAATAGTGTTTTCATAGTAACTTGATTTTTACTTTATGAGTGGAGAACAAAATATACTTCCAATACGAATATGAAGAATATCTTAGAAGAATATAACTGTGACAGAAATTGGCTTCGGAGCTTTAAGTGACAAGGTAGGAATATATTCTAGATCGTTGGACTCTTGTTTGTAGCTAATTGTGACCACCCGCTCACAATTTCTCTTTGACATTATAAAGAGTGTGTATATTTTTGTCCAAGGATCAATAATGAAAATTAAACTAGTCACAACTGAATTTAAGGACAACTTAATAGAAAGGTGAAGATTAGGGGGAATCCAGTAGACATCTTCAGTCCTGAATATGCCTAAAGTAGAGGCAGAATGTGGCATCTATACTGTGTGTTCAATGAGTCAGACAATAAATATCTAGAATACAATTAGGTAAGTATCACTTAAGAAAAAACCCACTGTGGAATAGGTATTGATTTTTCTTTGCATTCTAGAACATTTCAAAATGCTCCTTTTCTTGCCTTTCTTCCTTAAAGATGTGATTTTATTTTTTATTTTTGTGTATGTGTGTGTGTTGTATCTCTGGGTGTATGTAGGTCACATGTGAGGGTTATCCTTAGAGGTCAGAAGAGGGTGTTGAATTCCCTGGAGTTACAGTTATATGCAGTTGTGAGAACTGAACTGATGTTCTCTGGCTGAGAACTAAATGTTCTTAACCACTGAGCAATAACTCCAGTCTCATGAAAAATTTTTTTTTCATTTTTAAGGCAGAGTCTCACACTGTGGTTTAGGCTGACCTTCAGTCACTTCCTTCAGTCTCCTGAGTGCTGACTACAGTCATGAGGCACTCACCTGGCTTTGGATTTCAAAATGCTTCTAAATTTAATGATTGCTTTATAAACAGCTATGTGACTGTGTTGGAAGAGGAAGAATATGTAATCAGACATGTACTTTCATATAGCCTGTAATAGAGAAAGCACTGGTTTTATTCTAAAGACAGACACTAAATCAGCCTCTTATTTTGCCCATTTATTCTTTTACATCCTTTGATAAAATGTCAACCCTTTTGTTTTAGAACACAGAGTGTTGACTCTTTTCAAATATTTTTATTTACTTATTTATATTTCATGTGTATGGGTGTTGTGCCTACATGTATGTAAGTGTGCCTATGTGCATGCAATACCTGCAGAAGTCAAAGATGCTACCAGATCCCCTAGAGCTGGAGTTGTGAACTGTTATTAGCTGCCATATAGGTACTACAGTCCAAACCTGGCTCCTCTGCAAGAGCACTCAGTCCTTTTAACAACTGAGTGACCCAAGATTGAGTTTCTTACAGAATCGGGGAGTATCAGAGTTGGTCTGTAAAGTAAGACATCAATATTTATTAAAGTAAGACATCAATATTTATTGATGTCTATTGATGTCTTAGGCAAACCAGAAAGTCCCTTCTAGAAATTAACTACACTGCAGGTAAGGGATGAAAGCCACAATGTACGAAAATCTGATTAGAGGAGGAAGTAAAACAATATTCTGCCTGCAAATTTTGAAACAGGAAGACTCATGGGAAATTTCAAGACTAGGGAGGCTTGTACTAGAAGACTCCTGAAGAAACCCTAGATTTCCTAAGATACAATACTTGACAATACAGCCTTAGACTAAAGAACAAAAAACAGCCTTCTCCTCAGAAATGACTATTCACATAGATGAAGGTACTGGAACATGAGAAAGAGGAAACAGAAACGAAAAAGAAGAGAGATTATATCATATAGTTCATGAACGACATTGAACAAATAATTATCTAGGCAGGCAGGAGAGAAGAGAAGAGTCAAAGAAACCTGGAGGGTACAGTCCACGGGATGTAAATGACTTCTGGAACCATTAGTATATTTAGTATATTTATTTCTTTTTCCTATGCCACTTCTGACAGTGATAAGACATGTTTTGAAATCTGATCACTGTGAACACTGTGAGTCTAAATGCTCAAACATCAAAATATTGAAAACGTAATCCATGAGTAGCTTTACATATTAGGCATTTTCTGAATATTAGTCTATACATCCAACATTTTCTGCAGGGAGCTACTCTCTTCCTAAAGTGTTCTACATTTTCACCCTCACCAGTTCACAAATCCATGGCTGATGGTTGTCAAGGTGACAGCATGAAGGATGGAAAAAATAGAGAGTTTGGGGTAACACTAGGAATCCAGTTACAAAGATGACACTTCCTACATGTCATTATTTCTAAAATAAGTACAATAATCACAGCTCATTGCCACATGCCACAGGTGACTTGTACACTTCAGTTTTAGCAATTAACTAGAAAATCAATAAACAGTTTAAAGACTTTGAGAACGCTAGACCCTATAAGTACTAGGTATCAAATATGTTGAGATGTGAGATGGGAAAAATAACTCCATATAATACAAAGCTGGCTGTATTGATAATAATGACAGGCATTGTGTTGTAGAAGTCAGAGGACAGGATCAAGCAGATGCAGCGAGGAAGTGTTCATGCACTGGGCTTCGCAGCATTTGTGGATGAGGATCTTGGCATAAAGGAATTGGGCATGATCTCTGTTGCCTCCTGAGCTAAAATTACGTACAGAGTGTTCACCAATTAGAGTCTTACAACTCTAATTAATTAATGCTAATCTCCAAATGCTGAGGTATCCTAACTTCCTTGTCGGCAGACAATTTGAAAGGAATCAGGTTTTTAATTCTCTTTAACATTTTAGGACCTAACTATGTCTTTCAATAAGGAATGGTGATTTCAGATTTCTCCAACAATTGTAAATTACTGTCCAAGTTTAATCCTAAAAACACTAGGAAATAAACTCTCAATTTATACTTAGCAGATTTTTTCAGAATATAAATTTTGTGGGAATATTATGTTAGAAGTGGATCTGTCTTTTTTAAACTCAGCATGCATGTATTCATTTATTTGCATGTGTAAGTATGTGGAGTGCATGTATGTGTGCATATTCACAGATGTGTAAGTGTGCATGGCTTTATGCATGCATGTGGAAACTCATATTTGATGTTGAGCATCTTCATTGTTTGTTAACGATTATTTTTTTTGAAGAAGGGTCACTGATGAATGAGAGGCTGGTCAGTTCCATGTCATCTAGCTACCACCCTGTTCCCAGGATCCTTCCCTCTGGGACTCGAGTATTGGAAATGCAGGCAGGAAAGCATGCCTGCTAGCTTTTCTATAGGTGCTGGAATCCAAACTAGAGTCCTCACACTTGTATAAATTTTTATTTTTTGGTCTTTTTGAGACAGGGTCTCCCTTTAGTTCCAGCTGGCCTGGAGCTTACTCTGCAGATCAGGCTGGCCTTGAACTCACAGAGATCTGCCTACCTCTACCTCTGGAGTAATGGGATTAAAGGCATGCACCCCCACTCCTACTGAGCCATCTCCCCAGCTTCCAGGCTCACTTAGCATTTTTTGATGCTGCCTGACATCCAAATGCAGTTCAGTAAATGTATCTGACTCTCCTTCATCTGAACATCAACTGTAGTATTTTACTCTTATTACATTACTACTCAATAATTATTTCATATAAATAACCTCGTTTTTATTTATGAAAATAGGTATTTTCATTCATCATTTACTTTAACTTACCAAAGGTAATTTTTAATAGAATTTTATTTTACAGCTTGAAAGTTTCATATATGCATATAATGTGTTGAACCAAATCCACCATAATCCCTCTTTTCTAATATTTTTCAGAATATATATTACGTGGGAATACTATGTTTGAACTGAATCTTTTTATAACTCAGCATGTTTTTTATATTTCTTTTGCTTTTATTTGTATGTGTATGTGTATGTATGTGGAGTACATGCATGTATGTATGTTCACACAGGTGTGGGTTGCGTGGGTATATCTTCAATCCCATAGAACTGTTTTCTCTCAACTTCATCTGATCTCCTTTTGTAAGCCCATTGAGATCACATAGTTCTGCTGCTGTGTACATAAGTACATGACCAAGTACTGGAGTACGTGTAGCATCTGAGTGTCCATGTCTTCAAGAACAGAGGTGGGACTTCCCTATCAATGCTGGGATGCTGGCAAGTTTGATATTGTGCATGTGGTCACAGTTGCTGCTTTCATAGTTGCAAAAGCCCTATCCTGTCCAGCAAATGTGTCCATGTCCACTTTCTCACACTTTCAACTATTCCACCTCCTCTTCTACAATGATTCCTGAACTTTAGGGGGAGGAGGTGTGATATAGATGTGCCATTTAGAGTTGAATCTTATTATCTACACGTAGACCAGTTGTGAGTCTATACTGATCACCATTTACAGCAAAAAGATGCTTGTATGATGACAAATGAGAGACTCGCTAATCTATGCACATAAACATAAGCGTTTAGGAGAAAGTTTGATTTTATACACATTTAGCAGAATAATAGCATTAGATTCTCCCCCTAGCACCTATGATATAGCCAATCACAGGTTTTTGGTACAATTGGCAATGCCAGGTACAAGTTGTGTCACATGGAATGGACTTTAAGCCCAATCATAAAATTGTTGTTTATAACAATCTAACATAGTAGGTGATGAGGTCTTTATTTCACAAGTGAGAATACACAGGTATAGAGAAGATTGACTATGTTTACAGCACTGGTGCATGCCAGAGACAAGATTTAAGCACACACATACACACAAATGTACATACATATGATTTCAACTTTAAATTTTTGCCATATTTTATCCCTATCAATATAGAGATAAAAAAACAGTTTTTTCATGTGAAGTTCCCAAACCCATATTTCTATTTACAATCTATAAGATATCTTGTTTTCACTAATGAATTGAACTCTGTAATTATGAGTCTTAATTCCTTGAATATTTACAACTTGTGGTCTACTTTACTTCAGAAGACAATATATTTTAGTGAATTTGACAAATTCTTTCATAACAAATACAGACTTTCTGTTAGCTTTGATGGTTATTTCCTTGATTCTTTGCTTGTTAATGAATAATCCACTAAGGAAAGAAAGCTAAATGATAAAAAGCACTTTGAAACCATGTAGCTTTCCCAAACTGTCTTATTTATTTTTAACATATCAAGCCCTGCTTTGAAAGTGGATGATAATAACATCTTTAATAATAATTTTGTGTCAAACTAGAAAATAGGAAATGAAATTGTACAAACTCCAGCACAACATAGATATTTGCTTGGCTCAGATGTATGCTGGAGTTAATGAGGTGAGCTCCATGCATCTGCTCAATGTTATAGGAATTGTCTTACCTCTATTTTCATTGTTCTGGGTTTGTGCACCATTGTAATCCTAGAGGCATGCATGTCTTGATTTTAATAAATGGTTGATGAAACTTTCCAAGAAAAAATGTTGGTTATAACTATAACCACTATTAATGCCACTATTGCACCAGTAGACATACCCTTTGAGGCAAGTACATAGTGTAGCTCACAGGGTTTACAGTTGGGTAAGATTACTGATTACTTATTTTTCCCTGGTATCGTAAATAGAAAGCTAATCAATAGCTAGGAAACTTCCAGGTGAGTATCAGCTAGATTTCACCACTAGTAAGCATCAAATATTTGGTATCCATCAGTAATAGAATCTTATCATCAAGTTCTAGATAATAACCAAGAGAATAGCAATAGCCTGTAATGTTTGGAGAGGTCTGTGGAACCCAAAGGGCTAACACATTTTTTTTTTTTGACCATTTCTTTTTTTTTTATTTCTTTTTTTTTTAATTAGTTTTTATTGATGCTTTGTGCATTTCATACATTTTTTCCAATTCAGTTCAGGCTTATTTCCCTTTCCCTCCCCCCCCACCCCCACCCCATCCCAGATCATGCATTCTGCCATAACTGTCCTGCATCTTTCTCTCAGTTTTTTTTTTTTTCATTTTTAGCTATAAGTGATAATCCATGAGTACAAGCATCCTTCATGCAAAACCTATCTGCAGGCTGTTGTGCCCAAACACCCCATCCAGTGGGGGGTGACAGGTTGTTTGTTCAATCAAGTTGATCAAATGAGTGTCCAGACTACATTGCTGTAGTTTCACCATTCACCCCAATCGCAGCCCTTACATTCTACCACGCCCCCTCTTCCGCAGGTTGGTCCCTAGGCTTAGAAAAGGGGCACAGGTGGATGAGAGGTAAAACAGTCCACTCTCTCTGGAGCTGTTGACTTGGACTCTGGTCAATTCTGGCTGTTTCCTTTCATGGGCTGACAGTTTGTCCAGGAATAACCTTTCGATCCTACTAATGAAGAACAAGCAATTAGATATATAGGTATTTAAGCAGCAGAGGCAGCCATGTGCCTGTATATCCCAAATCTAATTGGCTATTGGCTCTCCCCTTGGAGAAATAACCCATGGCTGATGCCACAAGCTTACATCCTCTACAGGTTAGGAGATGTTATAAGCCACAGTAAGACCCTGTCATATTTAACAGGGGGGAAAATTGTAATTCATGGATTAACATATCCAAACATGTGTCTATGCTAAAGTAACCTACCATAACTATTAGGGCTAACACATTTTTAAGAAAAGCAACACAGCCCTGTGGCACTGGGATTTTTTTCTTCAATAGAAATTTTTTTTTAATTTTATCTGTAAGTGTATATTGCCTGCACATGTATAAGTGCACCAGTGTCGAGTATGCCCATGGAGGTCAGAAAAAGGTATCAGATCCTCTGGAACTGGAATTACAGAGAGTTGTTAGCCATCATGTGGGTGCTGGGAATTGATCTGGATCCTCTGCAAGAGCAGCAAGTGCTCTTAACCACTGAGCCATCTCTCCAGGGCCATAGACAGCAAATTAAAACAAATAATAACAGGTGGGGTTGGTGAGATGGCTCAGCAGTTAGGAGTACTGACAGCTCTTGGAGAGGATCTGCGTTAGGTTACCAGCACCAATATGGGGCTAACAAACATTTATAACTCCTGTTCCAGGGGGTCTGACATCCTCTTCTGACCTCTTTGGGCATTGCACAACATGGTATACTTAGGCACATGCAGGTAATATGTGCACTCATACACATAAGAAATAAAAATTTAAATATTTAAAAATAGGCAAGGATAATCTTCTAGTTACCTAATGTATCATTAACTATAAATTGCTTAATAAATGAATTCAAAATAAGGAAAACACACTAACTAAATTGTGGGGTTTTCTAAACTAAATGGAAAATAGCGATGCAAGTCTGGTGATTCATTTTACTCAGATAGGTGATGAAATTCGTTTGACGATCTCAAAGAATATGGAAAATTGAACTTTATTTGTTCTTTCTTTCACATATCAGGAATCTAAACAATGAAGATCAACCAAACCATTGTGAAGGAGTTCATTCTGCTGGGCTTCTCTGTTTACCCACATGTGCAGACCGTCCTCTTTGTGATCTTCTTGTGTCTCTACCTTCTCACACTTGCAGGCAATCTGGCCATCATGGGTTTGACCTGGGTCGACAGATCCCTCCACACCCCTATGTACCTCTTCCTTAGTGCACTCTCCTTCTCTGAGACATGTTATACATTGACTATCATCCCCAGGATGCTGGTGGATCTCCTGGCCAAGGACGGGAGCATTTCAGTCATGGGATGTGGTGTACAGATGTGCTTCTTCCTGGGACTTGGTGGAACGAACTGCATCATTCTCACTTTGATGGGGTATGACCGCTTCCTGGCCATCTGCAACCCTCTCAGATATCCCCTTCTTATGACCAATGCTGCTTGTGGACAACTTGTGGCCTCTGCTTGGACTGGAGGTTTCTTTATCTCTCTGATAGAGACTGCACTGATATTCAGGGTCTCTTTCTGTGCACCCAACCTCGTCAAGCACTTCTTCTGCCACATGAGGGCAGTCGTGAGGCTGTCCTGCATAGACAGTAACATCACAGAGTACATTGTAAAGGTGATGTCCACATCAGGCTTGCTGGGTACATTCTTACTCATCCTGTTAACATATGTGTTCATCCTTTCCACTGTCCTCAAGATCCCTTCAGCTGAAGGTAAGCAGAAGGCATTTTCCACCTGTGCTTCACATCTCACTGTTGTTTTCATCCACTTTGGTTTTGCATCGATTGTTTATCTGAAGCCAGACTCTTCTGAAGGAGACGACACCCTCATAGCCGTCCCTTACACTGTCATTACCCCTTTTCTCAGTCCCATCATATTCACTCTAAGGAATAAGGATATGAAGAATGCTTTCAGAAAGATCACAAGAAAAGTCCCAGCCTTGAAAAAATAATCTTGGATTACTGGTGTTAGTTTAATACATGATTTACTTTCCCTAGGAGACAGAGAAGCATTTGCCCTTTGACCACTATAGAAAGGTTGAGATGTGGAAACAAGCCATTGAGATCTTCACCTAAGTTATCACAGGCATTTTCTAAGCTCATTCATGTAGTCAGGGAATCCTATTTTCCACATCAGAAGAATAATATATGTGCTGATATGACGATCCTGCCAATCAGCATCCAGGAATTCTGCACCATTCCTGGGGAGGAGAATAAAGGGCAGCAATTTGGCCACAATACTTAGATATTTCCAGTACCTAAAGATTTAAGTGTTGAATGTTGCTCGGCTATATTATTATACACTGGATCATACTTCCCAGGAAACATATTGTCTAATAGGAAATGTGTCTTATAAAAATCAACAACTGTCTATTTGTGCAAATGTGGACATACATATGTACACAAACACATTTGTTAGGATTTCACACCACACAGTTTATTGATTAGTAAACATTATATCAGTACCCTATTCATCACTGTGTACTTACAATGACTTCTACATGTTGCCTTCTGAGTTAAGGGAAATATTTAAACATATTTCTGATAAAAATAGATACTAATTCTTACATTTTTATGATTTAGGAAACACTGAATGTGAGAAACGTGTTTCTGAATTCTCTGTGGTGAGGATGTTCAAGAGCAAGTATTAATGGTTTATGTTGTGATATCGAGATATTTGGGAAATAAAAAGCATTTTGGAATAATTTTAGAAAATTAAGCAATGTGTAAAAGAGGAGACAAGGTGAACATAGTATTTAAATTTTTAGATTGCCAGGAACAGAAAAGAAAGAATGTGGAATTTATATCAGAGAATGGTGAGGATTCTTATTAGAATTCAGACATAAAAGTCTAGAAAATTTCTTGAAACCTTTTCTTTGTTTTTCTATAAATAACTCTATGACTTCTATGAAAGGAATAAAATGTTGAGACTGCAGAAAGGGCTGAGTGGTAAGGGGAACTTGCTGGGCTGCCAGAGAACTGAAGTTCTATTCCCAGGACCCACAACTTGGGACTCACAAATATCTGCATCTCCAGCTCCAGAGGATCCAATTCCCTCCTTGGACCACCATATATCCTAGTCCCAGTACACACATGGTGCACATTTACACACACAGCCAAATACACACATGTAAATAAAATCATAAATTAAATCTCTTCTATAAAAGATATAAATTTTATACTGAGATATTGTTCATATTTACTTGAAAAATCTTCAGGTAATTTTAACTCCAATTTACATGGTATTTTATGAAGATAAATAATGGATGAAAATAACAAACGTATCAGTAGATAAAGGTTAATGTCTTACCTTGACTCTGTTATTTTACATGGGGCTGTGTTTATGACATATCTTGAACCAGACTCTCTGATGCCTTCAACATGAATAATTTATTCAACTACAAGAGTGTTATTTTTATTTGGTTTTAGTCCTGACAGTGAGTGCATACTGCTCAAATCAAGTCACTCATCCCAAAGCAGAGACAGCACCACACTAAGTCCCACAGGGACAATAGTGCTTCAGCCCTGGATCTGGCTGGCACATCAAAGGGCCTATCCATCTTCAGAAATGGAAATGCCATGTGTGAGAATTATGAGTTTTCTCAGGTCTTGGGGGGGTTAGCAGAAGAAGGAACTAACATCACTGTCCTCCTGGAACTTGGGAACAATCTGGCTAAGTTCCCGTTTCTGAATCAACATACCTAGCAGGATTTTCTTGGGGGAAAGGGATTCAGTTGTGTTGCAGAGTGATTGTTCATTGTTTTGTTATCTTTCATTGTTATTATTCATTGTTTTGCTATCTTTCATTGCTATTTTGACATCGGATGGGATGCTGGAAATAGGCCTCTGGATCAGATGTTGAAATCCTAGGGTGTTGTAGTTGTATGATTTGTGATTTCAATGCCTGCTGCAAATCCATCAAATATGTCATTTTTCCTTGAGACTGAATGAGTATTGGTGCTGATGAGAACAGCTGCTTGAGCATTCCTGAAAATATTATCTTCTTTGCATTTGCCTCTACTCCCACCCAGACAAACACTCTTCCTAGCATTTTCCTCCAAGTCTGGCTGGTTAGCCAATGGTGGGGAAGATCCTGTTAATAATCAGGACAACCTAAGACAGGCACAGTCAGATATTTGCATGCTAGCTGTGAGGTCTGAGCTATGCACTCAGGCTCCTACTATGTTTGTTGTCTTTTTCTTGTTTAAAAGCAAAGGGGTGGTGGATATGTAGGGTGTTAAACACCTGCAGCAGCATGCTTAACCTTCTCGTCTAACTGAACAGACTTACCCTGTGCTTGGAGGCAACAGCTGAGTTGGTGGTTTGATCAGCACCTGAGGCATTTCCAGAAGAGGCAGAGGATGACCATATATAAATCCTTGTCTTTCCCTATTAAATGAGTTGCCAGGTGCTTGCATTTTCCCTGCCTTTCACCCAACTCCCAGAGTCTATGCTATTTGATTCTGTGCCAACTTACCTCTTCCTTGGTCAGGATCTGGAATCCCACCAGCTGGCCTGGAGAAGGTTCCTTCATGACAGCATGGTCTTCAATCCAGGACATTTATGCATTGGGCAAAAATACTATTAACTCATCATGGTGGAGGTAGTTGATGCTATATTAAGTCTTTAACTGAATGTAGATGGTTTTGTTTTAAGAGAAATTAGACGTAGAACGGCAAATGTCATAGATTTTTCTAGTGTGTCAAAGCTGGAAAAGATTATCTGTACACAAGTCAGTGATTTCCTTAGAGCCTGGAAAAGGTGAGGATAAGAGGGAAAAGATGAAACTTGGAGAATACAGAAGAAATAGATAGATAGTGGGATATAATGGCTATAGTCTGAAAGGATATATTTCATATCTAACTTGAGAATGGAGCACAAGGGTTAAAACATAAAGCAATGGTAGAAACATTAATTTGCCTTATTTGAACAAATAATAATGACTCCACTATTGACTACTGATAAAATTCTGATGGAAGTAATTGTTTTCAATTTTGTATCCACTGAGGAGCTAAGCCCAACTGACCTGACAGAACTCACTGGGTCACAAACAAAATAAAAAGACATCAAGAAGAGGGAAATGGACAAGGTTTGGAGGGATGTAAAAGAGAATAGTGGTGAGAGCAATCAGAAAGCATAATTTGTATATATGAACTTATCAAACTACAAAATTACTTAAAACTACAAATTATTAAATAAAATGATTACTTATAATTTGAAATTGAGAAATTTGCTATTTACTTGAGAGTGGAAAGTATGAGCTAATAATGAAATGAATATAGGTATTTAAGAATTGGATTTGTTGTGGGGGAGGTTGTGGGGAAAGGGGAACACTCATCCACTGCTGGTGGCAATATAAACTCATACAACCACTATGGAAAGCAATGTGGAGAACCCTTAAAAGACTCAAAATGAGCCGGGCGTGGTGGCGCACGCCTTTAATCCTAGCACTTGGGAGGCAGAGGCAGGCGGATCTTTGTGAGTTCAAGGCCAGCCTGGTCTACAGAGTGAGTTCCAGGACAGCTGGGACTACAGGGAGACCCTGTCTCGAAAAGACCAAAAAAAAAAGACTCAAAATGAGCATACCACCTGACCCAGTCATACTGCTCCTGGTTATATACCCACAAGACTCATCCTACTGCAGAAATACATGCACATCTATGCTTATTGCAGCTCTCTTCACAATGGTGAAGAGCAGGAAGTAGTGACTCTCAACTGATGACTGGATAAAGAAAATGTGATTCCTCTACACAATGGAGTTCTATGCAGCAGTAAAGGAAGATGCCATCATGAATTTTGCAGGTAAATAGATGGAACTCAAAGATATTATGCTATGTAAGAAACACAGTTCCAGAAAAGCAAACGATGACTAGTTTGCTACCCCCCTCATTTGAGGAGGCTAGCACCAAATACCTAGTGGTAAAGCAAACTGAGCAAACTAAATGTTTATTTCTTTTTATCTAAAAGCAACCGTGCTGTTATAATGATGTTATAATGTTATAATGAGCTCTAGACTTAACTTACCACTTATTTCCAGACTTTGTAATTTTGGTTTTTTATTTTATTTATTTTCTCTTTATTTGTTTATTTTTAAGGGATTCTACAATATAACAGCACAGTTGTTTTCAGATCACATTGACGTTGCTCAGTTTGCCATACAATTAGGTAATTGGTGCTAGCATCCACAGATGAGGGATACCATTCCTCGTTTGTTTTTCTGGGACTGTGTTACTTCACTCAACATGATATCTTCTAGATCCAACCTGTATTAGTCACTTTTCTGTTGTTGTGATAAAACCACCATGAGCAAGGGAACTTATAAAAGGAAGAGTTTATTTGAGCTTATGATTGATGGTTCCAGGGAATCAGAGTCCATTGTGGCGGGAAGCATGGTGGCTGGGGCTGGAGCAGCAAGCTGAGGGTCACATCTCGCAATGGGCCCAGGAAGCAGAGAGAGCAAGAGGCTGGAGACCACAAGGCTTGTTAAACTTGCTAAGCCTGCCCCCAATAATGTACATCTTCCAGCATGGCCACACCTTCTAATACCTCCAAGAACAGTGCCACCAACTGGAGACAAAATGTCTGAATACTTAAAGCCTGTGGGGGACACTCATTCAAACCACCACATTCTACTCCCTGGCCCCCATAGGCTCCTGAACATATAAAATGCAAAATGCATTTAGTCCTTAAAAGTCCCCATAGTCTATACCAGTCTCAATTCTATTCAAAAGTCTATCATCCAAAATCTCTTCTGAGACACAGGCCAATCTCTTAACTGTAAGCTCCTGTAAAATCAAAAGGCAAATTACACACTCCCAACATACAGTGGAACTGAATACACATTCCCATTCCAAAAGGAGGAATAGAGTCATAGTGAGAAAATACTGGACCAAAACAAGGCCGAAAACCAGCAGGGCAAACACCAAGTCCAGTAACTCCATGTGCAACTCCTGGGACTTGACTTCCAAAGGGCTTAGATGGCTCAGTTCTTCCAGCTTTGATTGCAACATGAATCTCTTCCATAGGCTGGTACCACTCCCTGTATGCAGATCTCCTTGGCAAATATCTCACAGCTCTGGCATCTCAAATGTCTTCTTGGGGTCTCCACTGCCAACCAGGCTTCACATACTTGGCTTCATGCAATGGCCTATCAGGGCCTTCTTTATTCAGGGACGCCACTGCTGCACTCTGCCTAGCCTCTGAGGCTCTCTGAAACGGTGGAGGAAAAACTAATGACCCCTTCACTCTTGCAAACTTCATGCCTCTAAAGCCAGCACCATGTGAATGAAATTGCCAAATTTGGCTGCAAGTTTGGGATGGACTCTCTCCTACTTTAACCACATTTGCACATTTTCTCTGCCCTGGACTTGTTGGAGTAGAAAACTCTTTAAGTATTTTCCTTTCAAAAATTGGAGGCTTAGCTGGGTGTGGTCTTACCCTGAAGGTACAGATTCTGTTGTTAATTTGTAAATCTTGAGGCCTCTCCTTAATCACTTTAATCTCACCTCTCCCATTGGTTACTTGTAAATAGCTAGGCCTCTCCTTAATCACTTTAGTCTCCTTATGAAAGGGAGCCTCTCCTTCACATGCCTTGGCCACACCTTTAACCTTCCTAGTGTACTTTTCAGATCCAAACTGTACATTCTGCATTTCCTTCTGCCCAATTTGCTCTTTTTCACTGTAGATCTGTACAATATTCACCATTAAAACCATGCCACCATTTCTACATTAGGCTGTATTGAAATATCCTCCACCAAAGACATTAGTCCATTGCTTTTCAACTTAGCATCAGACAAGCATTTGGGCTGTGGGCAAACTGCTGCCAGATTCTTTATCAAAATATCCCAGTTGCTGCCTAAGTCTTTATTTTCCTCTGGAACTACATTTTTTTGCAGCAAAACTTTCTTCCAGGCTTCTACTAGAATGGCCCCTTAAGCTCTGCTTAGAGTAGTCAACAGCTTTTCTAGCCCAAGTTCCAAAGTCTTTCACATTTCTCCAAACATCCACATGGTCAGGTTCTTCACAGCTAACAGCCAACTCTCTGGTACCAAATAACTGTATTAGTCACTTTTCTGTTGCTGTGATAAAACCACCATGAGCAAGGGAACTTATAAAAAGAAGAGTTTATTTGAGCTCATGATTGATGGTTCCAGGGAATCAGAGTCCATTGTGGTGGGAAGCATGGTGGCTGGGGCTGGAGCAGCAAGCCGAGGGTCACATCTCACAATGAGCCCAGAAGCAGAGAGAGCGAGAGGCTGGAGACCGCAAGGCTTGTTAAACTTGCTAAGCCTGCCCCCAATAATGTACATCCTCCAGCATGACCACACCTTCTAAGACCTCCAAGAACAGTGCCACCAACTGGAGACAAAATGTCTGAATACTTAAAGCCTATGGGGGACACTCATTCAAACCACCACACAACCATTTATCTGCAAAGTTCATGATGTCATCTTTCTTTACTGTTGCATAGAACTCCATTGTGTAGGAGGAGTTCTATGCAGCAGTTCTTTGCTCATTTTCTCTAGCCACTCCTCAGTTGCTGGGCACTTGGGTTGGTGCCAGCTCCTTGCTTTTGTGAAGAGAGCTGTGATAAGCATCGTTGTGCATGTATATCTGTGGCAAGATGCGACTTGTGGGTACATACCCAGAATTGGTATGGCTAGGTCAGGTGGCAAGTTCATTCCAAGTCTTCCCATAGTTCTCCACACTGCTTTCCATAGTAGCTGTATGAGTTTACAGTCCCACCAGCAGTGGATGAGTGTTCCCCATTCCCCACCCTCTCCAGCACTTGGTATCATTTGTTTTCTTGATCCTAGCCTGTCTTACTGGAGTAAGATGATATCTTAAAGTGGTTTTAATTTGCATTTCCTTAATTATTAGCAATGTTGAACACTTCTTAAGATGTTTCTCAGCCATCTCTAATTCCTTACTAGTGAAGTCTCTGTTCAGCTCTTTGTTCCATCTATTGAGTGGGTCATTTGTTTTCTTTCTTCTTTGTTCTTCGAGTAGTTTATATATTCTGGAAATCAATGCTTTGTCAGATATATCTGTGATGAAGGTTTCCTCCCACTCTGTGGGATTTCTCTTCACTTCCTTGATTGTTTCTTTTGATGTACAGAAGCTTTTGAGTTTAACGAGGTCCCATTTGTCAACTGTCAACATTAATTCTTGCACATCTGCTGTCTGATTTAGGAAGTATTTTCCTACGCCTATGTCTTGTAGTCTGCTGCCAACTTTTTCTCCTATCACCTTCAGAGTTTGAGGTTTCATGTTGAGGTCTTTGATCCATCTGGAGTTGACTTTTGTACAGGGTGAGAGGTAGGGGTTTAACTTTATTCTTCTACATGTGGTGATCCAGTTTTGCCAATACCACATGCTGAAGATGCTGTCTTTCCTCCATTGTGACTTCTTGGCTCCCTTGTCAAATATGAGGTGCCTGAAATTGTATGTGCTCAAGTTTGGATCTTCAGTTTTGTTCCATTGGTCAACAGGTCTGCTTTTGTGCCAGTACCAAGCTGTTTTTATGACTATAGCCCTGTAGTATAGTTTGAAGTCTGGTATAGAGATCCCCCCCCCAACCCGTATTGCTCTTTTCATGCAGGGTTGTTTTGGCTATTTGGGGTCTTTTGTTTTTCCAAGTGAAATTAGGACTTTTTTTCCAAGCCTGTGAAGAAACTCTTGGGGATTTTAATTGGGATTGTGTTAAATCTATACAAGAGTTTGGGTAGAATGGACATTTTTACTATATTGATTTTCCCAATCCATGAGCATGGGAGGTTTTTCCATCTTCTGCTGTCTTCTTCAATTTCCTTCTTCAGGAGTTTAAAATTTTTTTTGTAGAGATCTTTGGTGTCTTTGGTTAGGTTTGTTCCTAGGTTTTTATTGTTTTTGAGGTTATTGTGAGTGGGAAGTTCTCCTTGAATTCCTTCTTCAGTTGCTTGTTGTTGGTGTAAAGAAAGGCTACTGATTTTTCTAGGTTAATTTTGTATCCTGCCACGTTACTGAAGTTCTTAATGGTTTCTAGGAGTTTTCTGGTGGAGGTTTTTTTTTTAAAAGCACCATCTTTACATTTCTTAACCCCAAGATATGATGTTAACATTAATATCACAACATAGGACGGTACAACCTTAAAAGCACACAGTCCTTTAAAAATCCAAACACTTAAATGTTCACAGTCTCTTGAGTCTCTTTAAGTGGGTTCCTTCAAAATCCAAAACAAGTACTGCCCTATTTCAAAAGGGAAGTATCAGGCACTTTTAAGCAAATCCAAAGTCCAGCAAAGCAGCTCCAGGTTGGACATCTGGATTCACTCATGATCTTCTGGGCTCCAATTGGTCTTGGCAGCTCCCCTTCTCTGACTCTGCTGTCCACAGCACACACAGTTCCCCTTCTCTGACTCTGCCATCCACACACAGCTAATCTCGAAGGCCCAGGGCGCCCCATTCCACACCTGCTGCTGTCCTTGGTGGACATCCCAACATCTTTGCATCTCCAAAACCTGGGGTCTCCACTGAAACTGAGGCTGTACCTTCACCAATGGACTCTTCTGATTTCTGGTGAAAAGCCTCAGTTTCTTTTTTTTCACATAAATTAATTTTTATTTTTTTAATCAAATCTAGACCCGTGTCCCCCCATCCCCCACCCCACCAGAGCTCATGCATTCTGCCAAACATGCTTTTCATCTCTTTCTCAGTCTTTCTCGATGTTCTCCATGAGGAAATTGACATTTTGAGCAGAAGTTCACTGTTTCAGTCAGTTCTTTGATGCAGTCCTTTCTGTTGTTGTTTCCAATATGCATCACTCCCAACTTCTTTGGACAAAAGCTCAAGGAGTCGTGTACAAGAAATACTTACAACTAGGTAATTGGCACTAGCATCCACAGATGAGGGATACCATTCATTGTTTGTTTTTCTGGGATTGTGTTACTTCACTCAGCATGATGTCCTCTAGCTCCAGCCATTTTCCTGCAAACCTCATGATGTCATCTTTCTTTACTGCTGCATAGAACTCCATTGTGTAGATGTACCACAATTCTCTATCCACTCATCAGTTGAGGGGCATTTGGGTTGGTTCCAGCTCCTTGCTATTATGAAGAGAGCTGAAATAAACATGGCTGTGCATGTATCTCTGCGGTGGGGTGAGTCTTGGGGGTACATACCTAGGAGTGGTATGGCTGGGTCGGGTGGCAAGTTCATTCCAAGTCTTCCAAGGGTTCTCCACACTGCTTTCCATAGTGGCTGTACAAGTTTACATTCCCACCAGCAGTGGATGAGTGTTCCCCTTTCCCCACAATGTGCTTGTGGACCACCTGACCTGTTCCACTTCTATTGTTTTGATAAGAACTGAAGCTGCTGCTGCTTCGACATGGGGTAGGCTTCAAACCTGTGCAATAATTTGTTTCAGTTTATTGTACTAAGGATACCACTGCAGAACGCCCACTCACAGTACCCAGAAATAAACCAGAGAGATAATCTTGAACTGAGCATGATGTGAGACAGGCATAGTTCAGAGTATATTCACGCGCAAATTTGTGCACTACGCAACTCAGTTTTATAACCAGATCTCCAAGTGAGCAACCCTAACACTTGATCACACACACTGAAGAAAATAGTACACCCACGATCCCTCTACACCCTGCCCTTTTCTTCGTGCTTTATACCTCACGACAGAAACGTCAACACGCGTATAACGCTTGTCTGTCTGAAGCGACAAAGAACAACTCAGCGTCAATGAGAAATACGCGGAGATATAAATTGCATGTAGGGTAGAGGATTTCCGATGATGAGGTTTCGCAGCTTCAGAAGTCACAACGAGTGAGTTCTCTAAGGAGCCTATTCGCGGACCTCGTCAACAGATTATTAGGAGTGGTGAGATTAGAAAAGTCAATTCCTTTGAGTGTTTAAGACTTAACCTTCCCCGAGTCAGGTTCTGGGTTACACACATAGAAGAAAAATCTAACGTGTCTTTACATCAATATAGAGAGAAAGACGATATTGAAATATATTAGTCATCTATTTTCATCAAGACTACAGTACCCTATATGTTAAAAGTCAGCGAAGCGTCATACTCCCTAGGACTCCGTACACAGACTAGTGTATTTCTATATTTACATATAATAGAAGGTCTCATCATTCATATCAACTTGCTTAGTTTTCTTTTTTTTTTTAATTTTTTATTTCTGTAATGTGTATGGAATTAGTTACTGTCTGCATGCAGGTTTGTGCACCCGCATGTCATGCAATGCCACGCGCACACGGTTCAGGAAGGAGGGTATCCTTTCGGATTCCCTGGAACTGGGAGTTTTCTCCTGGAAATGGGAGTTTCCAGTACGGTTTCTCCCCTGCCCGCCTATGTGGGTTACTGTGGCGATGGTGCAGAACGCCGGGCACCATCATGTACAGAGAGGTCCGGACCGCTCTTAACCACTTCGAGGAAAGACTAGCCCATCTCATAACATACTGAGTTCAACCCCGACTATGTAAACATTAAAGTGTGGATTTATGAAGTGTTAGGTAAGCTAGTAGCAGAAGTTGATGTTTATTTTTCAAAATAATTTTTTATATCTTAGTTATCTTGTTAACCTAGAACACATTGAAAAATTTTAAACTCATATTTAGATTTTATTTTTAAATACATAAAACTTAAAAAAAAAAAAAAAAAAAAAAAAAATTAAAAATTCAAAAAAAAAAAAACAGCTGCTCTCTGAGACAAGAAACACTGAGTGCGTGAATACCAGCGAACTCACCACGATTGGCGGAGAGGTTAACCGCACCGAGAACTATAACGTCGACTCCAAAGCTGATCACCCATGAGCGGATCATGAGCACCACTCTTACCTAGGCCTCCATGGGCACTGAGCAAGAACAAAACCTAACTAGGGTGATATACAGATGTCTTTAAATGCAAACATAAAAGACCAGGATTAATTTCTTCTGCGGAAAGTATTTGAACGGTAAGTTAGTTTTATGTGTACCTTGAATTGGTGTATATGCCTTCTGTCGGCTAGCATGTCATCATAGATCAACGTGGCAAGCTAAACCAGTGATGTCACTGGGAACACAAGATAGCACCGACAACGGGGATACTCAAGACAACAGGACAAGGTGTGCAGATGCCACTAGAGAACAACTCTTGTGAAGGTTACGCGGAGAGCCACAGGCGAACTAGACTAGGAAACACAGCTATCATATTTGCTACTAGCAGAGACAACAGCCACAGAAATAGTCTCTATAGCCCATAAAGAAAATTCTTAAAACAAGATCTAAAAAAAAAAGCAAAATAATTAACGTAACAGCCACAGCGGAAAATTGAGACATGAAGAATCATCAAGCTATTTAGTCACATAAGGATTGTATCTGTCTAGTCACGATGCATTTTACTGATTCAATGCAATTGAATGATCATGCGAATATGAGAGACTTTAAAATAGACAATATAACACTAACGGCAATTAAAAATGATGCAAAAACTCTTAAACTGTTTCACGAAAGTACAATCAGGAACGAAAACATTACTACAGTTGGTATTCTTTTGAATTCAGAAATGAGGATGTTGAACAGAGAATAGACAGGCTAGGAGAGACCTGTGTCTCAGCATGTATAAGAAAGCCTCCCGACCACTTGAGCTCTATAGAGATTGAGGACAGTTCAAAAGAAATGGAGATTGGGGAACCAGGGCTGAGCAGTTAAAGATGGCCTCAGCATTAAAATACTATATCAAGTAGCTCAGCGTAGAACTAGATGTAATTACTCTTGACAACGCACGCAAGCAAAGTGAAGAAAAGATCCAGACAAATCCGGATGTATATAAGTTTCCACACAGACTTACAAAAAAACAATCATACTGCAGCGAGTGGCTGGTACTAAAAACTAAACGTCGTTCGTTATAACCTAGGGAGAAATGGGATTGACGAGTGACGCGTTCGAGATAAATGCACTGTGACAGCCAGCGTATAATTGTTGCATCCTCAGCAGACTTCGGGTATGGCGCAACCAACCGAGAAGGGAGACAGGGAGGGATTTCAACGAGGGCTATTAAACAGACCCATAATATATGAGAAGAAATTGAAGATGTAGTAAGAAACCTCCAACTAAAAAAAGGCCAGGGCCCAGACGGTTTCATGGGGAAGAATTCTATAAAACATTTCAAAAAGACTTACAACCATTATTATCAAAATTCTGTTTAGAAGGATACACAAAACAGAGGGAATTCTCCCAAATTCCTTCTATGAACAGCATCACTCTATTACCAAAACCCGCAAAGATACAGCCAAAAAGGAGAACTAATAGACCCATCTCATATATGAACACATATGCCAAAATATCTACAACAAATACTTGCAAATCGCATACAGACCCACATCAAGAAGATCATCCATCATGACCAAGTTCGTGGATTCATACCACCAGATGCAGGGATGGTCAACATATGAAAATCAATGAAATATCATCAAGCATATAAATGGACTGAAAAAACAAAAACCACAACAATCATTCTCCAATGACATGAGGAAAGCCTTTGTCCAAAATCCAGCTTCTCTTCATGTTAAAGTCCTAGAGGGACTGGATTTGAGGATCATTCCTCAATGTAATCAAAGCCATTATACAGGAAACGCACAGCCAATATCATCCTAAAGGTGGGGAAATGACAGAAACATTCCCTTTAAAGGTAGGAACTTGGCACAGAGGCTGACCCCCTGTCACCTCTCCTCTTAATTATAGTGCTTGAAACACTTACTACGGCAATAAGGCAAGAAAAGAGGACATTAAAGGTGTAATTAATTGGAAAAGAGGAAGTCAAGCTCTCCCTTTTGCTGATGATGTGATTGTTTACTTAAGAGATGCTAAAAATCTCCACTCAGAACAAGATCCAAATTGAGCACATACAATTTCAGCTCTCATATTTGACAAGGGGCCAAGAAGCCACAAGAAGGAAAGACAGCATCTTCAGAAATGTGTGTGGCTAACTGGATCACCACTTGTAGAAGAAAAAAAAAACCCTACCTCTCGCCCTGTACAAAAGTCAACTCCAATGGATAAAGACCTCAACGTGAAACCCCAAAACTCTGAAGCAATGAAGAAAAAGTTGGCAAGCAGACTATAAGACATAGGCATAGGAAAAGACTTCCTAAATCAGACAGCAGCTGTGGCAAATTGACAAATGGGCCTCATTAAACTCAAAAGCTTCTGCACATCAAAAGAAAACAATCAAGAAGTGAAGAAAAATCCCACAGAGTGGGAGGAGAACTTCACTGCAGAAACATCTGACAAGCATTGATTTCCAGAATATATAAACTACTCAAAAAACAAAGAAGAAAGAAAACAAATGACGCCAGCTCAATAGATGGAGCAAAGAGCTGAAACAAGACTTCATAAGTGAGGAATTAGAGATGGCCAGAGAAACAACTTATGAAGTGTCTCAACATCACTAATCATTAAGGAAATACAAAATCAGAACCACTTTAAAATATCAATCTTCTCCACAAGACTGGCTGAGCGATCAGAAAAACCATGATACCAAGTGCTGAAGAGG
>VZQC01003079.1:1269289-1338339 GCA_009823505.1 Rhizomys pruinosus
CTCAATAGATGGAGCAAAGAACTGAACAGAGACTTCACAAGCGAGGAATTAGAGATGTCTGAGAAACACCTCAAGAACTGTTCAACATCACTAATCATTAAGGAAATGCAAATGAAAACCACTTTAAGATATCATCTTACTCCAATAAGACTGGCTAGGATCAAGAAAACAAATGATACCAAGTGCTGGAGAGGTTGTGGGGAAAGGGGAACACTCATCCACTGCTGGTGGGAATGTAAACTCGTACAGCCACTATGGAAAGCAGTGTGGAGAACCCTTGGAAGACTTGGAATGAACTTGCCACCCGACCCAGCCATACCACTCCTGGGCATGTACCCTCAAGACTTACGCCACCACAGAGATACATGCACGGCCATGTTTATTGCAGCTCTCTTCACAATAGCAAGGAGCTGGAACCAACCTAAATGCCCCTCAACTGACGAGTGGATAGAGAAAATGTGGTACATCTACACAATGGAGTTCTATGCAGCAGTAAAGAAAGACGACATCACGAGCTTTGCAGGAAAATGGCTGGAGCTAGAGGACATCATGCTGAGTGAAGTAACACAGTCCCAGAAAAACAAACGACGAATGGTATCCCTCATCTGTGGATGCTAGTGCCAATTACCCAGTTGTAAGTATTTCTTGTGTAGGGCCCCCTGAGCTTCTGTACAAAGCAGTTGGACATAATGCATTTTGGAAACAACAACAACAACAGAAAATACTGCATCAAAGAACTGACTGAAACAGTGAACTTCTGCTCAAAACAGTCAACGTCCCCATGGAAAATATTGAGAAAGACTAAGAGATGGAAAGCATGTTTGGCAGAATGCACGAGCTCTGACGGGGTGGGGGAATGAGCGGGAACACGGGTCTAGATTTGTTAAAAATAAATAAATAAATACAATTAAAAAAAATGTAATGGCCTTCTTTGTCTCTTCTGATTTCTTTTACTTTGAAGTCTATTTTGTCTGATATTAAAATAGCAACACCTGCTTTCTTTTTTGGTTCCATTTGCTTGAAATACTTTTTTCTGTCCTTTTACTTTAAGGTGGTGCCTATCCTCGAAGGTAAGATACGTTTCTTGTAGAAAGCATATAGATGGGTTCTGTTTCCTAATCCAATCTCCCAGTCTTTGTCTTTTGATTGGGGAGTTTAGTCCATTAATATTTAAAGTTATAACTGATAGATTTGTGTTGCTTCCTTTCACCTTATTGTCCATTTGTGTTTTTGGTCTAGGTTTCTACTTCTGCAGTTATGCCTTTATTAATTTCTCTTTCTAGGTGCCTGGGGATAGTTACTCCTTTCTTCTGTCCGTTGAATTGGTTCAAGTATTCTCTGAAGGCTTGGTTTTCTGGACATGTATTCTTTCATCTTGTTTATGTCATGGAAAATGACATAAACAAGATAACAGGGTAATGCCTGTTTAGCCCGTGGCCCGGTACTCTGTGCTTCAGATGGTCCTGGGAAATCCTCAATCTCCCAGACTTTGTAATTTGGTATATGGGTAGATGTTATGTATTCATATTTTAGAGCAATATAAAATTAAAATGAAAAATGTGCATTACTAAACATGTTTTGTCATAACATAGTTTATTTTCATACATCATAATTTTCATATCTGTATGACATTATATATTATATATATATATATGTTTTGGAGTTATACAAATTGGAGGAAAAAACAACAAAAGGACTGTGTCAAAGAACTAATTGAGACAGAAACTTCTGTCCAAAACAATAAAGCACTGCACAGAAAAACTTTTAAAAGACTGAAAAAATGATGCATGACATGTATGGCAGAATTCATGAACTCAGGTTGGGTGGGGGGCATGGAAAGGGGAATGAGACTAAATTGGTCAGAGAAATGTTATATGAAATGCACAAAACTTCAATAAAAATATTGAAAAAAAGAATTGGATTTGTGTAAAATTTATTTAAGTAATGACTTTGGAGGGAGAACACCCAGTTCAGTGGTACATGCAGGGATCCCTGGATAGAAATTTTTCCCTTCCTTTAACTTTTATTAATAATTGCAAGAGTCATTGCTTCATGAAAAATTTACTAAGCTAGATTTTATTTTGAGTGATTTCCCTTTGTTTTTTTTTTAATAATATAAACATTCAGCCAACCAGTTCTCATAATGATAAAAAAATTAATGTATAACAGGGATCTGTAAAAAAGACCTAGTGGTTTTTATTGGTTTGATAAACACTATGATCAAAGTCAACATGGGGAGTAAAGGGCCAGGGCAGGAATCCAGAGGCAGAAACTGAAGCACAGACAATGGAGGAGCACTGCTTACTGACTTGCTCCTTTGGCCTGTTCTCAGTCTGCTTTCTTATTCAACTCAGGACCAGCTCCACAGGGTTAGTAACCACCCACAATGGCCTGAGCCCTTCCATATCACTCAACAATAAAAAAAAATGCTAAAAAGACATGGCCAACAGTCCAAGCCAATGAAGAATCTCAATTGAGAGCCCCTCTACCCAGGTGTGTCAAGTTCACAACAAAAGCTATCCTGCATCCCAAGTGCTAGGATTAAAGGCGTGGGCCACCTCACCCGGCTTTACACTTCTTATACAGTATTTCCTCAGGGCTTTTTTGTTTTCAAAACGCAGTTGCAGACTATTATTCCATTTCTGCTAAAATCACTTTTCTGTAACATTATAACTTCCACTCTTTCTCTCCCAGAACAGTTAGTTCCCAATGGGGTTTTTCTCTTATTCCTAACTCACCAAAACTCATACCTCCCATCAGCAGAATTGATTGGAAATCACACAATTTTCTCATCATCAAAGAGAAATACTGACTGGGAAGTAAGTATCTCTCAATGATAATTTCTTTGTGTAGTAATGTTGATTATGAATAAAAGTTTTATGCTCTCTGATTCTTTTTAGAAACAGTGTAAGGAAGTCAATTCAATGGATTCTAAAACTATAAAGTTAACTGATTCTATTATGGAATACAGTGACTACATTAGAAAAACAAGAAGCTCATTTAGTTCTAATGTCTTTAGAACAAAACCTATGATTTCTCTATAACACTCTATATTTAAGTGAAGTCTGTTTTCATTATACATAACACCTTCCTTTCCAATATCCAAGGGATGGAAGGAGTCTGCAAACGTCTCATTAAATTTACAAGCATTTTGAAATGCAAACCCAGGTGTGAAGGCTCATACTTGTTTTCCCACCAATCAGGAGGCTGAAGCAGGAGACTTGCATGTGTTTAAGGCCAGCCAGGTTTATACAGAGAGTTCCAGGCTAGCATGAGCTAGATTGTGAGATTCTATCTTTAAAAAAAAAAGTGTGTGTGTTGGGGGTTAGGGGGTTGGAGAGTGTTCACCTTGTTGCTCTTCAAGAGAACTGGAGTTTCACATCTAGCACACATGTTTGGTGGCTCACACCAGCTTGTAACTCCAGCTCCAGGGGATGTGAGATCTTCTCAGTCCTTCTGGCACTTCCAAATACATTTCACAAATACACACACAGATAAAACACATAGTCTTCAATATATATTATATTATATATATATATATATATATATGAAGAAAAGAAGCATTTTGAAATGTCCTCAGAAACAAAGAATAATTATATTTTACAATGGTACCCTCCTTTTCTGTCTCTTACTTAATTTTGTGCTAGGAACTTACTGGGTGAATCATTGATAGCATGTCATAGATGCCAAATTCTCCCTCTACTTTAGGTATATTATGAATTTGGAAGTGGTTTCTGGATTGCACTTCATTTTACATTTCTCTGAAGATGCCCTACTTAATTTGGGTTTTTAGTTCACTAAGAGAAGAATTCTTCACTCTTAACACTGTCAAAGAGAAATGATCAGTGGGGAAATAATTTTGTCCTAAGCATCTTTTATTACTCTCGTGATAATTAACTATGAATAAACAAGAATCAAAGTATCTAGGATAGTTTCCTACCTTGTCACTTTATTAATTTCCAAATTCAATGTATTGTCACAGTTATATTCTTCTAAAAGATACAAAGATACCCTTCATATTTTTGTTGGATGCATGCTTTGTTCTCCACTCAAATAAAAATGTGGGTTACTATGAAAATCAGTGTTCTGAGTGTCTGATTCTTACTTTTATCAAAGGAACAACAACAACCACCACCACAACAAAAAGGCTAGGTCAAGCAACTGACTGAAACAGTAAACTTCTGCCCAAAGCAGTAAACTTTCACATTGAATAATTAAAAAAAAAAAAGAGAGACAGAAAAAAAAGAAAAACATGTAGGCTAGAATGCATGAGATCTGGCTGGTTGGGGGGTAAGAAGGGGAAATTGATCCAAATTTGAATAAGAAATGTTGTATGAAATACACAAAAGTTCAATAAAAATCACATTAATCTAAAAAATAAATAAATAAAATAAAAAAAGAAAGTTGCTGGACTTTCGTGTTTGAATTTCTCAAGCTAAGAAACAAGGGGTTTCAGTTTGTTCAGGCTTACGTTTTCTCTGGCTCTAAGGGTGCGTGGTTTGAGTTGTAGATAATCAAGGAGGCTGTGCTTAGCCCTTAGCACTCACTAAATTACAGTGAGTAACATCTTCCAGTGCTGGGCTATTGTGTGGTTATTATCCAAGGCTAAGTTTCCTCAGCTCTAGAGGTTTGCTTGGTTCTGGTTAGGAGAGCCCAGGAGATTGGGGGTCTCTGTCATTCATCAGAGAAGGAAGAAAACTTTCTTACTTAACTTTGTAATTTGCTTTCATTAGTTGCAGTGCTTTGTGTTGCACGTGACCTTACAACACTTCTGTGACCCTTTGGGATTTAAGGTGTGCAGAGTTCATCCTGGCCATGAACAAGGCTTTCTGCTACTTTGTAGATTTAGCTTTGGCAGGAATTCTGAATGGAAGGCACTATGCTCTTTCAGTTCACTCTCACTGACAGAGATGCTGCCTTGAACTAAATCTCCAGCAGGCATCCTGAGCCCACTTCTTCTGTAGACAGGTCACAGGATTCAGAGTCCATCCTTTTTGACTTTGGACCATCCAGTTGGAACAGAAGTCCTGCTAGGTCAGCTTGGAGAAAATCTCCTGCATTTAGAATGGGATCACCTCTAATATCTACTTAAATTCTTCATTTACCACATTCTTCCAGGTGATGTCAAATCAACCTGGGCTGTTTTTAACAAGAATCCACTAAATTTTTGTAGCAAGAATTCTCCTGACCTAACATGTCTCCTCTTAGTAATTTCTCATCCTCTGAAATCCCTCCCCGTGCCATGGATACATCTCCAGTTTTCATGCTATATTAAAAATTGAGCACAATACTAAATTGGTTTATCTTTCCCTTACTGCAATAATTAGTGAACAAAATATATTTTTTTACCTTTCCCTATGGTTCTTATACTCTGCTGATCATAAGCACGCTACTTTTCCCTAATCACTGGCTTCTTTCTTGGGTAGTTGAAGAATCTTAAATTCTGCACTAAGCATTGTGGGAAAGCACAGGAAGATGTGCAAAATGATACCCTCATTATTACATTTTTACGACATATGTATATACACATATATTCATATATTGAAGCAAAATAGACTGGAGGGAGCAACAACAGCAGAGGAACTGAGACAGGGAACTACTGAACCAGTGAAGTTCCCCCAAAGACAAAAATCCTCTGCTTTCAAAACCTTTGAAAAGAATAAGAAAAAGATACAGGGCAGGGATGGCAGGGTGCATGAACTCGGGTGGGGTCGGGGGCATGGAAAGGGAGATGAGCCTAGACTGGAATGAGAAAGGATGTAAATAATATATTATAATGGATATTAGACATTTAAAATATAATATTAGGGGACTTTTGATCTGAAGTTGCACATGAAAATAAAAATAATAAATAAATAATTTTAAAAAATAAATAAAAATCTTGGTTCCTTGGTAGGTAGACTCAGTTTCTTTAGAGGTGTGATTCCTTTTGGCCAAACATGCCCTGGTGGGTAGACCAAAGCAATGAATGTATGTTCAGAACAAATATAACTTGGCAGGTTATAAAACAAACAAACAAATAAATAAATAAATAAATTCTAAAAAAAATATTAGATTAAGAAGACGTTGGGGTAAAGTTGGATTTGTGAGGAGTTAGAGGGAGGAGATAGTGAGTTCCAGGCTAGCCAGAGCTGTAAAATGAAACCTTGTCCAAAACAAACAAAGTAATTAATTAATTAACAATATGGTCACAAATCTTGTCATTAAATAGATAGGTGAATATTATTTTAATAATTTTGAAATATGTTTAATTAATGTAGTCATTGAATAATTACAAGTAACTCATTGTAACCAAACAGAAACTGGAACTTCTACCCTGCCTGCTTTTAGAAGTCCACAGAGCATGTCTGTCTACAGCCCAGTCCCTGACAGGCCTGGCCCACTTTGTTCTCATCCCCCTGGTTTCACTATTTGATCCTGCAAATTAATTTATATGGGAAACAATGAAGGTCGTACTAAGAAGAAAGTGTATAACAATAAGAGCCTATGAAAATGAGATTTCAAATTAATAACTTAATGATGCTACTGGAGGCCTTAGAAAAATAAGAAAAATGAACACCAAAAAACCCCACAAACAAATAGCCAGGAAAATATAATCGAAATCAGGCCTGGAATTAAAGTAAAAGTAATGAAGCAAATAAAGTAAAATGAATTGATGACATTTAGTATCATTTCCTTGAAGAGATTGACATGCTTGACAAACATTTAGCCAAATTAGCCAAAACAAGAAAGAGTATACAAATTCATAAAATTAGACATGAAATGGTAGACACTACAACAGACACTAAGGAAATTCAGAGAACAATGGAGATATACTTTTCATATTATTATCCACCTAACTGAAAGTTCTAAAGAGAATGAATGATTTCTGCTTATATAAACTATCAATGTTAAATCAAGATGAGGTAATTTAATAGTCCCATAATGTCCACTAGGATAGAAGCAGCAATGAAATTCTCCAAAATAGCTGTCCCCTGCTAGCCTTGGATCTAGGCCAGCTCCAATTCCTCTGCCTCAGATATCTGGACTAGCTTCTTAACCCAGGCTATCTAAACTCCCTAACATAAGCTTCACTGGCTCCTGATCTGTCTGACATAGACCAGCCCTCCTACCAACCTGAACAGCCTAGCTGCTACCCTGTCCCACCAACTGCCCAGACTACATATTACCCTGCAATAACCTGAAACACACACCAATTTATTTTTCATACCTGAACAAAAAGTAACCAAGCTACATAAACAATGTAAACAGAACCAAAATTCAAGTAAATAAAGGCATAATTGAAGGTCCTAGCAGACATATAACCAACAAAGAACATCCGTATGCCCAACTGTCAGTGCAAAAACACAAATAATATGAAAAACCAAGAGAATATTTTTCCAACAAAACCTACTAGTTCTACAGAAGTGCACTACCATGAGAACCACCCTGAGGAACACCAAGATGCAGAATTTAAAAGATCAATCATAACAATGATTTAAGAACTTTAAGAAAACACAGATAAGCATCTCAAAGGACTCAAAAATGGTAGACATAAACTTTTGATGGAAGTTCAATAATATACAAATAGGCAGCTTAATGAAATATCCAAACTAATTTCTGAGTTGAAAAGTGAATTCACACAGGGTGTGGTGGCACATGACTTTAATCCAAGCACTTCAGAGGCAGAGCCAACTGGATCTCTATGAGTTCAAGGCCAGCCTGGTCTACATAGTGACCTACAGGCCAGCTGGGACTAAAGGGAGACACTGTCTCAAAAGGACAAAAAAAGTGAATTCACAAAGGAGATAGAAATAGTGAAATAGTCAAATGGAAATACAGGAGAAAGCCTCACAAGCAAAATGAATGCTATGGAAAAAAGAATAAGACTAGGTGACAAAGTTGAAAAAAAACCTGGATTCTTAAGCAAAGACTATGTAAAATTTTAAAAATAAAACCAGAAAATGTGGACAGTATGAAAAGACCAAGTCTATGCACAAGAAGGAGAAGACTCTCAAACCAAAGGCAATAAACAGATCATCAATAGCATTCTAGAAGAAAACTTCCCTGAATTAAGGACTTACTTACAGAGATTCAAGAAGCACATTAGGACACCAATTAAACATGACCAAAGTAGAAACTCCCCATGAAATATCATAGTAAAAAGAGTAAATATGGAGAACAAAGAAAGGATACTGAAAGCTGCTAGAGAGAGAGAGAGAGAAAAAAAGTTATGTATAAAGGTAAAACAATTGAATTACAGCTGACTTTTCAATGTAACATATAAAATCTAGAAGAACTTAGACTACTGTGCTTTTATAATTTGAATCCTTTAAGGGGCTCTAGAATTAACCTGTCACTTATTTTCAGTAGGTTGCGCTCTCCCACTCTTGGAGATGCAACCTATGTGGCTTGCCCTCTCCTGCACTTGGAGATGAAAACTGTGTCTGCTGGCTTAAAGGAAAAGGGAAAAAGCAGCTGCTAATGGCTATCTGCTAACCTTAGGTCGAGTGGCTGATAACCTTTCCCTAGCCTGCTCGTTAACACCTAACATCTATACTAGAGAGTGACCTATTGATTCCACTGCTGGACCTTTCCGACTGATGCTTGATCAGCACTCCTCAGTCTATTTCCAATGGCACAGACTCACCACTCACACTAGTCATCATGCTGTTGGCCCTGATACTGGACTTCACAGGCTGGCACTGGATTGCTTCTCCCCAGCCAAATTTCCGTTAGCACCCAACACTCAACACAAGCCTGATGGGCTTAAATTTACACATGCATAGAAATAATGGATCCAGAAATCTGTCAGGTGGTAATGGAGATTTGATTTATTGTTACAGTACATTCTTTATATACAGAGTGATGTCATGTCTCTCAGCCAATCTTAGACCTCTGCATCATGCCCCCCTGTATACATCTCACTACTGTTTTGCCCCGTATCATGTGCTTGGGTCACAAGTGAGTCACAAGTTGATGAAACCCATCCTCACCTACAGGCAGAGTCAGGTGCAAATGACAGGCAGACAATTTAAGACAATGCAGCAGGAGGTGGCCTGCCTCTACCTACACTTTCACTTTGTAATTTTGGTATATGGGCAGAGGTTATGGATACATATTTCAGAGAACTATAAATTTAAAAAGGAAAAATGTGAAGTCTGAAAGATGATTTGGAATCAGCATGCAGTTTATTTTTAGACATCTTAATTTTGGTATATGTGTGAAAAAATATATAATGCATATTTTGGAGCAACACAAATTTGAGGGAACAACAACAAAAGGACTGGGACAAAGAAGTGACTGAAACAGTAAACTTCTCCCCCAACAATAAACCTCTGCATAGAAATATATGACAGAATGCATGAACTTGGGTGGGGGGCATGGAAAGGCGGGTGAGTCTAAATTGGACTGAGAAATGTGGTATGAAATGCACAAAACTTCAGTAAAATATTTTAACAAAAAAGAAATTAGACCAAGATATTCCCAGTTCTAAATGACCATGGATGCCAATCCCAAACAACTTATCCAGCAAAACATCTATTATGGTCAAATGAGAATGGAAAACATTGCATTACATGAATAAGTTGAAATAATTTTTCTCCATCAAACCAGCCCTATAGGGAATACCCCAAAGAATAAAATGGATTGAAGATAGGAATATGTATACCCAAGAGGCTACAGAAAGAAAATGAAAGGCATAATAAGTGAAACACAAAATATGGCCACAGACACAAAGAAATTAAAATGACAATATCCAATTGACATGTTTCAATAATAACACTGAATATTAATGGACTCAACCACCCTGTCAAAAGACACAGGCTAGAGGAGTGGGTCACCCATCTTTTGTTGTCTTTAAGAAGCTCATTTCACCTTCAAGGACAAATACTACCTTAGGGTGAAAGGATGGAAAAAAATCCAAACTAATGGCTCTAAGAAGAAAGCAGGTGCTGTGATTATAACATCTGACAATAGTATTTCAAATTAAAACTAATCAGATGAGAAAAAGAGGGTCATATTATTCTAGTTAAAGGAACAATTGTTCAAGAAGATATTAAAATTATGAACATATATATGCATCAAACTCTGTTGTACTCAATTTCATAAAAAATGTACTTGGGACTGGAGAGGTGACTCAGAGCTTAAGAGCACTGACTGCTCTGGCAGAGGACCCAGGTTTGATTCCCAGCACCCACATGGTGGCTAAGAACCTTCTTTAAGCCAGGTGTGGTGGTGCATGCCTTTAATTCCAGAACTTGGGAGGCAGAGGCAGGTTGATCTCTGTGAGTTCAAGGCCAGCCTGGTCTACAGAGTGAGTTCCAGGCCAGCTGGGGCTATAGGGAGACCCTGTCTCAAAAACAAAAAAACAAATCAACAACAAAAAAACAGTACTAAGGTATTACAAAACACAAATTAATCCCAACTTAGTAATTGCAGGTGATTTCAATATCCCATCATCTTCAATATACAGTTCAATTGGACAAGGAATAAACAGAGAGACATCTGACTTAAATGACATCTTACATGGAATGGACCTAATAGACATCCATAGAATATTCCCCCTAAGTCCCAAGGAATACACTTTCTACTCAGCAACCCATGCAAATTTTTCTAAGATTCACCACATTCTGGGACACACAAAAGAATCTCAACAAATACAAAAGTAATTGAAATAACTCCATGTATTTTATTAGAACATAGTGCAATAAACCTTATAATCAACAGCAAAAGAAGCTCTAGTAACTACACCAACTCATGGAGATTAAATAGAGATCTTGAAGGATAAATGGGTCAAAGGGATTAAGAAAGAAATAAAAGTACAACCGTATTTGTTTCTGTTCTCTTCACAATAGTGAAAAAATGGAAACAACATATTTGGCACTCAGTGGGTGAATGGATAATGAAAATGTGGGATATTTATGCAATGGAGTTCTACTCAGTGGTAAGGAAAGATGAAATCTTGAAATTTGTAGATAAATGTATGGAACGGAAGAGTATTATACTAAGTGATGTAACACAACTGCATATAAATGCATGAACTTAAAACTGGATCCTCAATTATCTTTCATTATTAATGTGTCTGTTTTATGACAGCATGGGAGTTCTTTCTATTTTCTTTCTTTTTTTTTTTTTTTATGTGTATGAATGTACTGTCTGCATGTAGGTCTGTGCACCCGTGTCGTGCAATGCTGCGGAGGTCAGAAGAGGGTCTTGGATTCCCCTGGAACTGGAGTTACAGACGGTTCATAGCCGCCATGTGGGTGCTGAGGATCGAACCCAGGTCCTCTGCAAGAGCAGTCGGTGCTCTTAACCGCTAGGCTATCTCTCCAGCCCCGAGTTCTTTCTATTTTCTTGTATCTTCTTCAATTTTCCTGAGTGTCTTAAAGTTTTATTATACAAATCCTTCACTTTCTTGGTTATGTGTATTCCAAGATATTTTATGGGTTTTGAGGCTATCAAGACAGGGATCAGTTCCTTGATTTCATTCTTGGTATGTTTGTTGTTGGCACAATATGAGGTCTACTGATTTGGGGGGTGTTAATTTTATATCCTGCTACTTTGTGACTGTGTTTATCAGCATAGACCTTAGAGTCTCTTATGAATAGAATGATATCATTGCTAACAAGAATACTTTGATTTTTTCACTTCTAATTTGTAATTTCTTTATCTCATTAATTTATCTTATTGCTTCAGCTAAGTTATTAGTACTATATTGAGCAGGAATGGACAGAGTGGTCATCCTTCTCTTGTTCATAATTTTAATGAGAATGACTTTAGTTTTGCTCCATTCAGAGTGATATTGGCTGTGAGATCATTGCATACTGCCTTTACAATGTTGAGTTATGTCCTCTGCATCCCTAGATTCTCCAAGACATTTGTCATGAACAGATTTTAGATATTGTAAAAGGGCTTTTGTGTATCTAATGAGATGGTCATGTGGGTTCTGTTCTTGAGTCCTTTTATGTGGTGTGTTGCATTATTGATTCATCTATGTTGAATAATCCTTGCAGCTATGGGATGAATCTAATTTAATTATGATAGATAATCTTTTTTGTATTGTTGTATTGTTTTTGTTATGTTAGTATTCTATATTCATCAGAGAGATTGTCCTGTAATTTTTTGAGGGAACATTGTTTGGTTATACTACCATATTTATATTGACTTCATAGAAATAAATTGGAAGTGTTCCTTTTCTGTTTAAAAAAGTCACCTGAGGAATATTATTACAATTTCTTCTATGAATAATAGAATAGAATTTGATAGAATTCTGCACTGCATTCATTGGGTCCTGAGCTCTTTGTAATCAAGTGAATTCCTTTTGGTCTTTTTGAGAGAGGGTTTCCTGAACTCATCATGGAGATCCTGCTGCCAGCTACATAACAGAGGTCCACCTGTCTTTGCCTCAGGAGTGCTGGGATCAAGTACCTGTGCCACCACACCCATCTTAGTTTGGGGGGTCTAAGTACATACCTATCATTAAATGACTTAAGTCATTTTTATTTAACTATTGTAGGTTGTACATATCTAGAAATCTACCCATTAATTTTAGAGTTCCAAGTTAACTGGAATATAGATTTTCACAGTATGACCTTATGGTTTTTTGCCCACTCAGAATAACTAAGAGGCAAAACCAAAGCAAAGCAACAACAAAAATACGACTCCAAAATTCTATCCCCTGCTGGTGGGACTGCAGACTGGTGCAGCCATTATGGAAATCATTACGGAGATTCCTCAAAAAGCTAGCAATATGTGTAACAAATTATCCAGCCACACCACTCTTGTACATTTGGAGACACAAATCTTACTCTACAGGCATATATATATATATGCCTGTAGAGTATATATATATAATATATATATATATATATTGCATCTACATACACACATATAATAGAGTACATGAAATTGGGACAGGAGTAGTAAGTGTAGTTGCAGATAGAGAAGCAGATCTAAATATGTTAAAATATATTGTATGGAATTTGTAAAAGTTCAATAAAATTACAACCAACATGAACTAAAAACAAAAGTAGCTCAAGATAAGACTTTAAAAAGGTAAAAATATTATAGGAAAAGGAAAACTTGGGGGCTAAACATGATTGAGTGACAATAAAGAAGAATAGGAAAAATCTTTAGGACCCACACAACTTTGTTGACATATATTTAATGAGAGACCACCTCTTTTTGCTGCTTCTTTTGTCCTCTTCTTCTTGACCCACCTAGTGTCTCCTCCAGCCCAGCCAATCGGTCTATTGGTCTACTAGTAAACAATGAGTATGGAGACATCAAGCATTCTATAGAATGTTAGACTGAGTGTTCTAACACTCAGAAGAATGAGACAACCTTATTATTTCTGTCTATGGACTTAGTCTAAAGATAAATATGGAACTTAAAAAACAATAACAGCAAGGAAAAAATGATAGAAAAGAAGTCACAGCAAAATAAATGTCAAATTGGTACTATGTCCACACCAGAGGTAGCAGTCTAGAGTCTTTCTTGAATACTGTCATAACTTGGAACATGACTGAGAAAGGGGTAATTTTATTAAAATCTTAATTTCTAAGATTCATTGTTAATCTTGTGAAAATAATCAATTTGCAGGGCAGAGGGATGAGAAAATAAAAAAGCACCCACCTTTAAAGAAGTTTGAAACACAAAAATGAAACATTTTAGGGTTTTGAGAGAATATTTACCTGAAGAACTGGAAACAATCCCTGAAGATCATCACATGCCCTGACACAACACTGTGGATTTGATGAAGAATGATAGTCTGTAGGAAGCTTTCTTTGTAACAAACAGGTGCCACTTGGCCCTGCTAAGGTTAGGGGAACACAGCATCTGTAGGGAACTGGCCTCTCAGAGCAGAGACCAACCAGCTACTTCTGTAGTCTGGCCTGAGAGGTACTTCTACCTCAGTCCCTTAGCCTGGGACGACGAGACACATTTCCACTCGTGGCCGTGATTTCCCACCTGCCCAGAGACTGCCAACCCGTGGACAGGAATTTCAGACTGATGGCTGTTGGCCTATCTTCAGCCTATGTCTACTCACAACACCAGCTATCCAGGTTGGTGGTCTGCACTGGGGCCTCTCTCCAACTCACTGGCCACCCAAATGAAATGCAGGCCTGCTTTGGCCTGTATGTACACAAAAATTAAAAAAAGTGTCAGCCAGGAATTCTGTAATGATTTTACTGGGAATTCAGTTTATTGCTTGCTACAGCCTGCTTTTATAAACCAAATGATATCAGCTCCCAGAGCCAATTATAGGGCCCCCAAGTCCTGGACACTGCACACCATTGCCCCACCCAGCATCACGCACCTAGGCCACGATGTCTGCTCCTTCTTGGGGATGGATCAGAGAAATCCCCTGACTCACATCCACATGGTGTCCTGAGGGGTGCTAGCTAAGAGCTAGCCCCCAATTCAAACTGGATCTTCCTACAGTGGTCCTTTTAATAGAAACAATAATGATTATCACCACTTTATATGATAATTAGTGATCATATACATTCAGTGATTACCATATTTAGAGCTCTTCTTAGGTTTAGTGATTAGAATGAAAGTTCTGTGAAATTTCTACATGATAATGGTCTTTATGCCCTTGTGCTGGGGGCAGATACAAGACTCTCTGAATTTCTGCCCTAGATTCCCAACAAGCAGCTCTCACTTATTTAGTTCTTGACCTTTCTAACTTGATAAAGTTAGTATTTATTTAATATTTCATTGTGATGATGAATAAGAAATGTATACATCATTGGACAGCTAAAATCTTAGTTCTTTTGACTATTAAAGAATCTTGGAACTAGAAGTCATCTTAATGACTATGTAATTACCCACCATCAGAATTTCCTTGCAAGATTTTCAGGAAACACCTGGGCTTCAATTTCAGATTTTCTTTTTTTTTTTTTTTAATTAATTTTTTTAAGGGATTCTACAATACAATGACACAGTTGTTTGCAGATCGCATTGACGTCACTCATTATGTCATACAATCAGGTAATTGGTGCATTTTGCAAGTATCTATGTCCAAATTTTGAACAACCCAAGGTTCCCATAGACCAGTTGGAGAAGTTTGTATGCACAGACATGTTGATCAATCAGGAGTCCAGACTATATTCCTGTAGTCTCATGATTCACCCCTATCTCTCCACAGCCCTTACAATCTACCACGCCTCCTCTTCCGCAGTTTGTTCCCTGGGCTTTGGGAAAGGGGCACAAGTGGGTGAGAAGAAAACAGTCTAATTTCTTTGGAGTTGTCATTTTGGACTCCAGTCTGTTCAGGTTGTTTCCTTTCATGGATTGACAGTTTTCCCAGTGATACCCTTTTTAGTCATATTAACAAAGCACAAGCTATTGGATGTACAGGCATTTAAGCAGTACCACGTATTATGTCAAGCTAAGCTGTGAGCATAGACACAGATGCTTGGATGGCATGCTAGTCCGCAAACTGTGGTTTCTCTATAGATTTTCTATATTGTGAGTTCCAGTCATTAGTCAGTGGGGTAATCACTGATTTAACCACATAATTATAGAATAGGAAACAGAAGACCAGAGGATTAACTAGAAAATTTAGGGACAAGGAAAGCTGTAAACCCAGATCCTTGTTCCTCTTGTTTTAATAGTCTTACCATGAGCCACAATCTTTGAAGGACTAGGACATTTAAAGAAGAAAGACCCAGTGACCTCAGGACTTGTGAGAATTGTTGAGATCTCCAAAAATATATGGGGAAAGAAATTTGTGTATTTTATTTTCTTGGATATCAAGGTAATTAAATGAAGTCTTCATTTATTAGAGACTGAGAGTACTTGACATTAAATTCCAGCTCCAGAACCTAGTATGGTAGTGCATGCCTTTAATACTGGCACTCTTGAGGCAGCCGAAGGAGGATCTCTGTGATTTCAACTCCAGACTATGTTGTGTATTTCGGGATAGTCCATAGTGTATAGCTAGAGGTACACAATGAGACTAGCTTCGTGGCCTGGCTGGATGGCTCAGCATGTTTAGGTGCTGGTGTAGAGGTCAGATGTGCCTGATGTTCCCTAAATCTCATAAGGTGGCAGGAACGAACTAACCCCCATGGTTGTTCTTTGACTTGCACACATGCACCATGGCTTGCCTTCATCTGAATACAATCACACACACACACACACACACACACACACACACAGACATACACACTTACAGAAATGCACACAATAATTCACACAAATGCACATATACATATAAAATAAATATATTAAAAAATCAGCTCTGTTACTAGGTACTTAGATAACCTTAGGCAAGCCATTAAACTTGTTTGAGTTCCAGGTTTTATTTAGTTTCAATATTTAAATAATGAAGACTTAAGGATATTTTAAATTATACAAGAAATATTTTAAATGGTGTCGTTGTATACAGCTGACCTTCCCTGTTATTAAGTTTTGTGAAACCTCATTGTGCTTGAAATTTTATAACACATCACCTAAGGCTCAGTCCATTGTTGCAGAACTGAATTTTCAGATCAAATAAACTAGAAGTAGAGAAACATTCACTTTGGTGTCAAGAAACTATATGATAAATGCTGAATGCCAGGGAAATCAAAAGCAACAGTAGGACATTAACAGTAGCAACTTCCAGAACTTGTTTGTGTGTGTATGTGCGTGTGTCTATGAGTGTCTGTGTGTATTGTGTTTGTTGCATCTCTCACTTTGCACTTACCAACACATGGAATCACAGAAGAGAAGGGCAGGAACCACACTGATACGGTGTGAGAAGTATGCCAACTTGTGTTCAAAGCAGGAGAATCTACACACTGTTTCAGTTATTATGAGCCTGGTGAGTGTTGATGTAAATAAATACACCATCCAATTGCCACCAAAGATCTGGAGGCAGGAATCCATCATTCCTCTTAAAAGCAGTAGAGCAAACAGATGTGACATAGAAAAGGAGTGTCATCAGGCACACGAAAAGGGAAAGTACCACTCTGATGGTCTAGAAGGCTCTCTGGTCTTTAGAGTTTAGGTCTACTCATGTCTCCCAGCTCTCTTCTGATGGAAAAGCCTCCCAATAGCATCTTTCATGTCCTTGTTTCTCAGACTGTAAATGATAGGGTTAAGGAAGGGAGCAAGGATAACAAAAGTCACAGCAATTACTGTGTCCCAGAACACTGAGTAGGTGGCTGAGAATCGCAAATACATGACAGCCACACTCCCAAAAAACAGCAAGAATACAGCAAGGTGTGCCGTGCAAGTGGAGAAGGCCTTGTGCCTCCCCTCTGCAGAGGGCATGCCCAGAATCACGATGATGATCCGGGTGTAGGACAGGGCGATGACCAGGAAGGAGGCGAGGATCTCCACTGCATGGATGGCATCCACGATGACCACCAGGGATGTATCTGTACAGGCCAAGCTCAGCACAGGGGTGAAGTCACAGAAGATCTGGTGGATCTGGTTGGAGCCACAGAAAGGTAGAGTGGCAATCCAGGTGATCTCAGGGAGCACAAGAAGAAAGCCACAGAGGCAGGATCCAGCTGTTAGTTGGATACAAAGTTTGGGAGTCATGATGGTCGGGTAACGGAGTGGATAGCAGATAGCTATGTACCTGTCGATGGCCATTGCTGTCAGGACACAGCCTTCTGTGATACCCAAAGAGTGGAAGAAGTACATCTGCATGAGGCAGGAAGCCAGGGAAATGGTCTTCTTCTTACTGACCAGGCAGGAGAGCATGTTAGGGATGGTAGTTGTGGTATACCAGATCTCCAGGAAAGAAAGGACGCTGATGAAAAAATACATGGGTGTGTGTAGGGCCATGTCTAGCTGGACTGCAATGAATATCACTAGGTTTCCTGATATGATGAATGAATAGACCAGAAGCAAGGGGATAAAGAAGAAGAGGCCACCTTCATACAGATGGGGAAATACAGAGAAGAGGAACTCAGTCACCAGTGATTGATTCCCATTGGCCACCAACTGGGTCATCTGTGAAGAGATGAAAAGGCACAGGGAAACTCCTGTAACTGCAGTGTTGATTACCCACTTATCCCTTTCTCTATTCACTTACCACATCTGAAAATAATATTCCAAACAAGTTGGTTAAAACTATTTCTGACATTAAATAAATTCATGCCAGCAACAATGGAAATATCTGTAACTTTATGCCTAAATGACTTTTGATAAAGTTCATTGATTCATGTGAAGAATCTGCAAAGCAAGCCAGCACTTTAATTCTCTGGTAATATTTCTGAAGGTTCCTTCACTTATTTTCAAAAGTTGTTTCCTATGATTCCTTACTGCTTTGTGACTAACTTCAAATTGTGAACCTTCATTTTCAAATAGTTTCTATTCCAGTTCTTCAGAAAAAATAATTAGTACAAAGAAATTTTGGGGAACTGTTTTGCAAAGAACTTTCTGTTTCTTTCTTATTTTTTCCAGCACTGATGAGGAGCCTGAGACTGCCTGGCTGAAGTATCAGTCTGCTAGCTGTTCAGCTGGCTTTACACTAGAGGAAGAAACTTTTCCTCCTCACAGACACTGCTTTCTCTATAGCTCTCCCTACTCCCATCTTAGTGGTTAATAATGACAATTGCTCAAATCAAGAGTTGCCAAAACCACCGTGTACCAGAACAGTGACTATTCATTGACAAACTTATAACTATGCCTCAATATAACCCACCTTTCCTATTAAAGCTTTATCTAAGAGACAAAGAAGGTAAATCATTCTTGATTTTAAAAAACATGGCTATCGGGGCTGGAGAGATGGCCTAGTGGTTAAGAACGCTGACCGCTCTTACAGAGGACCCGGGTTCGATCCCCAGCACCCACATGGCAGCCGAGAACCGTCTGAAACTCTAGTTCCAGGGGAATCCGACACCCTCTTCTGACCTCTATGGCATTGCACGACACGGGTGCATTGCATGCAGACAGTACATTCATACACATACAGAAATAAATAAAATTAATAAAAAAATTTAAAAAAATCATGGCTATCTTAATGGTAGATGTCTAGAAAGAAATCTAAAATTAGCTGCAATAGAAATTGGACTAGCATTTACTTGTTGGGATAATGAGTAACTAAAGTTTTTGCAGATTAATGAGAATTTGTGCAAGTTGCATTACAAATTTGCTTCAATAGCTTAAAATGTATTTATTTATTTATTTATTTATTTATTTATTCTTGGTATTTTTGATATTACAGGGTCTCCCTGTAGCTCTGGCTGTCCTAGAACTCACTCTGTACACCAGGCTAGCCTTGAACTCACAGAGATCTGCCTGCCTCTGCCTCCCAAGTGCTAGGACTAAAGCATGCGCCACCATGCCCGGCTCAATTTTATTTATTTTTATATTTTATTTTAGCATTTAGCCTGCATGTCTTACATGCACCATGTACACACCATGCCTGCGGAAGCCAAAAATGGGCATTGGATCCTTTGGAACTGCATTTGCAGTTGGTTGTCAGCCACCATGTGGCTAGGAACAGAACCTGGGTCCTCTGTAAGAGCAGCCAGTGGTGTTAGCCACCAGCTATCTCACCAGACCTATTTCCATAGCTGGCACACTTGTATTTGTATCCGCCAGGAATCATTCTGCAGGTGAATAGTCCTAAATATGGCTTTGATGCACCTTTCTGTTTCAAAACATTCAAATATAAAATTCAGAAATTTCAGCTTCAATAGCATCAATATCTCTGATGTGGTGGTTCCAATCAAATTCTGGAAAAAAAATATCCTGAATACTGAATGGCTCAGCAAAAATAAGACCAGGATCTTGAAGTTTTATCTTGAGTCATACCATTCCTTTGATTTTTGTGATCTACTGAAATTATATGTCTCAATGTCCCTATACCATTGTCATAGAAAATGTACCGATATCTACTGTCACAACAACCATCATATCCTCTGACCCCAAAAAACTTTAACTTTTTTCTCTCTTTTGGTACCTTATAAATCCTTACTTGCATTTCAAACATTCACATGTCAGCATTATCTTCCTCATGTACACTGAAAAGTTTTAAAGATGAATCAGGGGTGAAATGAAATGATGCTATAGACTAGGTTCTATGGCATGATAATAATGCTAGCCATAAATCTTTGTTTTATTTACTTTATATAATTTCTTCTACTATGTTATATTGTTACTACTGTATAATGTGCTAAACAAAGAAAGCGAGAAGGAAGAGAAATAACTGGTTCTAATTAACACAGTAAGGACTCAAAGGAGTAACTTGAAAACCAGATCTGCTTGTCTTAGAAGTTGATGTCTCCCTTCCACAAACCCATACAGCTACACATTTATCTGACTCTGCTAGTTGTGAGGTAACAGAGCTGATGTGGTTTCTTCAGGAGGTCAAAAGCAGGTTGAAGTAAATACACTGCATACTAGAAAACATAATTTCCAGATGATCCCTCTGACTTTATGTTTCAAGCTTTGAGGGAGAAAGAAAGAATGACAAGCCTTAGAATGGAATAAACATCAGTGCTCAGCACAAGAGCACAGCCTGCCAGGGGAATGCTCTGAGATGGGGAAACTCTCTGACTAAAGCATTCATTCTCTTTCCTAACTGTATCTGTCTTTTCTCATCCAGTGGCATCAGAGAACGGTATACAGAGAGTACAGAGCAGGAGACCACAGGGGTTTGAGAAGGGACAAGAAAATCCAGTGATAAGTAGCTCACCAGAGTCAAACAAGATAATTGCTTTCCAGCTCTATCTCGATGCTCCTCTAACCAGTAACCCTGTGTTGTTGTTCATTGTTCCTGTATTTATTCACTGACAACCCCTGATTTTCTGATATGTGTCCATCACTAACATGGTTTCATGAGCTACATGAAGGTCAAGAAACATTCTTACTCCTGAAACACAGGGAGTTTAAAAACTTGTGAAGTCATGGGTAATTAATAGCATCCAAAGAGGTCAGCCTAAAATACTGCTTGTATAGTAAAGAAAGACCTGATATACATGGTAGTTATGGGAACAAAAAACTGATTTGATTCCCAGTAGCTTTTACTTCTTTTGGCTTCAACAGAATTTTAGTGTTCTTGACCTCAGGCATTGATGGGTTCATCAATAGATCTCTAATCTTTCCAGTGTTATGTCTAGATTTCCTGTCTCATTATTCTAATTATTTACTCTCTTAACAAAGTTCCAGAAACAGCTGGGAAGACTTGTAAGGGAACATCTAGGTTCTGGGGAGCAGAGGTCATAAAGTAAATACTAGGCATGCATAGTCAGAGTAGAAACAGCAGAAACAGATCAATTGAATGGTGAATTTCAATGGCAGTGTGCAGAACTCACCTTGTTCAAAGCCATAAGGCACTCCTCGGAATCTTTGTGGCCATGGACCCTTGTAGTTTCTTCTTGAGCATATAGATGTTTCTAAAAACTCACTAGGGAACACCTAGAAAGGAAAGACTGTCTTTGCTGGGAATTTCTCTTTAGGTAAAGGAAAACATTGTGTCTTAGGCTTCCCCTCTAAGGGACAAATTAGAGGGAAAGTATGACATAGTAATGAATCAATCCCCAGGGTCAATTCCACAGCTTCTCTTGTGGGTCCAAACTTGTCTACTATACAGGACCATCGTTCTAGTCACTGTTACCCAAAGCAGCCAAACAATCCACAACGGGCTCTAGAGAGACCTTACTCATAAGCAATGTTTCCTGCTTTCCTCTCGGCTTTTCATTAATTTCCATTATGATTTTCATTTTCTTTACTGAAAGTGAGTGTGTGTGTGTGTGTGTGTGTGTGTGTGTGTGTGTGTGTGTGTGAGTTAAAAATTACAGCCAGAGCTTTAAACCTAGCACTGGGTTTTGGCGACAGGCAGTGGGCAGAGCCAGGCAGATTTCTGTGAGATTCGGATCAGCTGATCTACATAGTGAGATCCAGGCCAGTTGGAGCTACAGGGACACCCTGCCTCAACCTGCCCCAATTATAGTAGTAAAATATATTAAAAAATAGAGGTTTGAATTATAAATGCCAGATAAACTGATGTCAAATTATAAGTTTGGTTAGTTTTAAAGCTCAATGATTACCATTTATCTGATTAAAAGATAAAAGTATAGTTGTTATCAATAAGGGCAGAGAATTGTTTCATTTATTTCAATATAAGAAAAATATTTATACACTATAGAAAAAAGAGGGAACATATAAATAAAAGGTTGTTTGGAGATAATGAAAAATAGACTGCATTAAGTTTATAAAGAAGATATAGAATTAGAAAAATATCTCCTTTTATTTAGAAACTTCCAGAAGAATGTAAAGGACTTTTAAGAAATTTAGCCAGTAAATGCATATGAACCAATGTATTTAACAAATATCTTATTATATGCTAGTGTCTGTCAATAAAGGGTATGATAAAAAGAATTTGAAGTATCAACAAAGTCCAAGAGATATAAAAGGTATGTCACACCCACATATAGCATTTTATTAGCCTGTGTTAGAAGATTACAAACATCTAAATCAACTCATAGATTGCTTATATTAATGGATAGAATGTTTTGGATACATAAGTATTCTAATTACCCATAAAACAACCCATTATTTCAATCCAATTACAAGCCTAATACCTTTTGGATGAAGAGAAGTGAAGCAAGTCAAGCTCAGGACAGGGTACATTGAGAGAGATCACAATTGTGATATTTGTTTTCCTTTTCCCAAAGATAGTTATAAGGCAATATAATAAAATACCGCTCATAATAATACAATCCGAAAAGACTGATGCAGTATGGAATCAGACAAGACATCTATGGCATAGACTCAAGAGAGAGCTAGAGAGGCAATGAGCCGAGCTGGCAAGATGTGCCTCTGGGTAAGAGAACAGTGTTCAATACACAGTGCTGGAGTGTCTGTTCAGCACATGAAAAAATGAAAATCAGTTACTAACTTCATTAGATAGCCACAGATCGACTACAGATAGATTAAAGATATAAAATACAATTAAACTGCCGGGCATGATGGCGCACGCCTTTAATCCTACCACTTGGGAGGCAGAGGCAGGAGGATCTTTGTGAGTTCAAGGCCAGCCTAGTCTACAAAGTGAGTTCCAGGACAGCTGGGGCTACAGGGAGACCCTGTCTCGAAAAGGCCAAAAAAAAAAAAAAAAAAAAAAAAAACCAATTAAACTTTAATGTTCTAATCACTAAATGCACTATAAAATGAAAAGATAAGATATACAACCAGAAATCACTTTGTAATAAGTATAGTTTGAAGGGATTATCCTTCAGAACAGAAAACAATATCAATATATAGAAAATACAAATTAATAAGGTAAGGATAATGTGGTAGGAGAAAGAGAAATACAAACACATGCATAATGCATATGCACATGTGTAATGCATATACTTTATAACAACAAATATGGTTACCCAGAATATGAGAAAAGATGTGTAACAGAAATGCATGCACTGTTGACAGTAGACAGACTATGAAAATCAATTTGGCACAATCTAGAGATTGTAACAAGCAAATACACTTCAAACAGTTTATGTGATTCAATGTTCACATTTACAAGCCAATGACCATTTTATTTTTAAGCTGCAGGTAAATATTTTGCCATTAAAGATTCACAAGAAATGGTTTTGAATTAATAAGTAAATTTAAAAATAATGTCTAAAAATTAATACTATGTCATGCTAAAAAGAAAAACTATACAGTATATTTTAGATAGAGTATATATAAGCTTAACAGAATAATAAATATAAACTAATGGTAATGGGAAATTACTAAATGGGAGGGAAGAAGTGGATTAGAGAGGAACATAGATTGGGATTCAAAGTTATTGGAAAAGTCCTGCCACTTAGATGGTGTATGGGTCTGTATAAACAAAGCAAAAGTAGAGACAGAAATAGAAATGTAGCAGAGATGAAGTAAACTAATTTGTTGAGAAAATAAGAGAAAGAAAAAATAAATCAGGCTAATATATTTAAAGCACTTGTGAGTGAAGAATGTGGGTATTTTGATTTGCATTGCATTGAACCTGTAGATTGTTTTTGATAAGATGGTCATTTTCATAATATTGATTCTACCAGTCTACAAGCATGGTAGATTTTTTTTTCTATCTCCTAATGTCTTTCTCTATCTCTTTCTTTAAAGTTTTGAAATTTTCATTGTAGAGATCTTTAATGTTTTCGGTTAGGTTTATTCATAAGTATTTTATTTTTGAGGTTATTTTGAATGGGAAGGTTTTCTTTTATGCTTTTTCTGATTGCTTGTGGTTGGTATATAGAAATGCTACTGATTTTTGAAAGTTGATTTTGTAACCTGCCACTTTACTAAAAGTATTAATCATTTCTAATATTTTTCTGGTGGGATTTTTTGCATTTCTTATGTATAATATATAATCTGCAAATAGAGATAATTTGACCTCTTCTTTTCCAATTAGTACTCATTTAATTTCCTTCTTTTGGTTTATTGCTCTTCAAGGGTTCCAAGCAATATATTGAAAAGGAGTGGAGATAGAGGCTGCTGGTGCCCACCAGAGCAGCTGAGATTTTGGGAGCTGAGGTTTGAATCTCCAGCCTGCCTTGCATAGAGGCTGCTGGTGTCCACTAGAAGAGCTGAGGCACAGGGTACTGGCACACAGCCTAAGCAAGCACCCCCCCCAAACTGGAATTCTTGGAATTCTGATGGGAGTTTCCAGTAAGCCCTACAACCAACCTAGAAGAACTGGCTGGGAGCAGAGGGAATACAGTGTTCAGAAGATGTCATCTGGGTTGTTACCCACCCAGTTCTTGTGGAACAGAAAGGGAAGAGTGAACTATACCTTCCAATATATAACCAAAATTGAAAGCCTGAAACCTAGAGAAGTCAACACTCCATAAATAAGGAGAATACAAGGAAGGCACCTGAAGGAGTCAAGGAAAGCAATCCTTCAACAAGGTGAAGAGGCATTAGAGATTCTCATCAGAATACAGGCAAAGGGCAAACCACATACTGAGAGCACAATGAAAGATCAATATGGGAAAAGCACAAAAAAATTCCACACCAAACTCTACAGAGCCTGTGGAGGACTCCTACAGTGGGATCTCCTAGAAGTAGCCCAGGACACAGATCATAGAATAACAACAGATATATTCAAAGAAATCATAGAAAAATGGGAGAGAATGAAAAACTCAGAAATAACCTAGAGGGAGACAGTGACAAACTTCAGAAAGAACCAAAAGGAGAAAATGACAGACTCCAGAAAGAGCTAGAAGGAGAAAAATTACAAACTCCAGAAGGAAGTGGAAACACTGAAAAGATCCCATGCTGAAATGAAAATGGAAACCAACAAGCGAAACAAGGAGCTACAAGAAAAGATTGAGAAGCTCCAAAAGGAAGTGGAAATACTAAAGAAAACACAGGATAAAATGAAAAAGGAAATCAAAAGGAAAGAATGGGAAAAAGACTCAGAAGTAGAATAGAGGAAGCAGGAAAAAAGGACATCAGACCTAGAAGATAACACAAAACAACTAAAAAGCTCAAGTAAAGACTGAAAAATTTAAAAATACACAAGAATGGAACAACCAGGAAATGTGGGACACTATGAAAAGATCAAACCTCTACATCATAGGAATAGAGGAAGAAGAATAATCTCAAGAGAATGGTATTGATCAGATCTTCAACAGAATAATAGATGAAAATTTCCCCAAACTAAAAATAGACAAACCCATACAAATACAAGAAGCATATAGAACACCAAATATACTAGACCAGAGAAGAAACTCCCCTCGCCATATCATAGTTAAAAAGCTAGATGCCTAAAAAAAGACAAAATTCTGAAAGCCATAAGAGAAAAACAAGTTACATGTAAAGGGAAACCTATCAGAATTACAGCTGACTTTTCAATGCAAACTATGAAAGCAAGAAGAATGTGGACCAAAGCATTCCCAGTGCTAAACCACTATAAATGCAAACCCAGGTTACTACAGCCAGCAAAAATGTCAATTCTAGTTGAAGGAAAGAGAAAAAATTTTCCATGACACCAACAAGATGAAAGAATACATGTCCAGAAAACCAACCCTTGAGAGAGTACTTGAAGCAATTCAAAGGACAGAGGAGAGGAACAACTACCCCGAGGCACCTTGAATGAGAAATTATTAAAATCAGAACTGCAGAAGTAGAAACCTAGATCAAAAACCCAAATGGATAATAAGGTGAAAGGAAGCAACACACATCTCTCAATTATAACCTTAAATATTAATGGTCTAAACTCCCCAATCAAAAAGCATAAAGTGGGAAAATGGATTAGAAAACAGAATCCATATATATGCTGTCTGCAAGAAACCCATCTCACCCTCAAGGATAGGCACCAACTTAAAGTGAAAGGATGGAAAAAATATTCCAAGAAAATGGTACCAAAAAGAAAACAGAAGTTGCTATTTTAATGTCAGACAAAATAGACTTCAAACTAGAAGCAATCAGAAGAGACAAAGAGGGCCATTACATCCTTATCAAAGGAAAAATTAACTGTGAAGACTTGACAATCATGAATAAATATGCATCAAACTCCAATGCACCGATCTTTATAAACAAAACTCTACAGGACTTCAAGGGACAGATTAACCCCAGCAGACTCATAGTAGGGACTTCTATACCCCACTGAGTCCTTTGGACAGATCGACCAGACAAAGAATAAACAGAGAGACATATGAACTGAACAATACATTACAGCAAATGGACCTCACATACATCTGAATATTCTACTCACCCACTAAAGAATATACTTTGTACTCAGCATCCCAGGGAACAATCTCCAAAACTGACCACATACTTGGACTCAGAAAAAAACTCAACAAATACAAAAAAATTGAAATAATTTCATGCATCCTATCAGACCACAGTGCAATAAAACTCAATATCCACACTGGGATAAGCCCTGGTACCTACATGAACACATGGAGAATAAACAACACACACACTCCTGAATAATGAATGGGTCAAGGAGGAAATAAATAAAGAAAGAAATGCACTTGTAGAACTAAACGACAATGATAGTACAACACAACATAATCTATGGGACACTTTAAGAAGTAGTCCTAAGGGGGAAGTTTATAGCCCTAAGTGGCTACATTAAAAAAACAGAAAGAGCACAAACAAATGAGCTAACGCTGTAGCTAAAAACACTCAAATGACAACAACAAATGAACCCTAAATGCAACAAACAGGAAGAAATAACAAAAATCAGAGCATTAATCAATGTATTAGAAACAACAAAAACAATACAAAAAAAAATCAATGAATCCAAAAGTTGGTTCTTTGAAAGAATAAACAAGATAGTCAGCCAGTTAACCAAAAGAAAGAAAGAGCAACTCCAAATCAATAGAATTCTTGATGAAAAGGGAAATATCACAACAGACAATGAAAAGATTCTGATAATCATATGGGAATACTTAAAAAAACCTATAGTCTACTAAATTTGAAAACCCAAGAGAAATGGATGAATATCTGCAATCCGGGGAATCAACAAAGCTAAACCAAGAACAGATTGACAGCTTAAACAGGCCCATAATATATGAAGAAATTGAAAATATAATAAGAGACCTCTGAACTAAAAAAAGCCCAGGCCCAGGTGGTTCACAGCAGAATAGTATAAAACATTTAAAGAGGATTTACAACCATTATTACTCAAAATGTTCAGAAGGATACAAGCAGAGGAAAATCCCCAAACTTACTTCTATGAAGCCAGCATCATTCTAATACCAAAACCAAGCAAGAATAAAACCAAAAAAGAGACCTATCTCATTAATGAACTCAGATGCAAAAGTTCTCAAGAAAATGCTGGCAAATTGCATACAGACCCAAATCAAAAAGATCATCCATCCTGACCAAGTTGGATTCATACCAGAGATGGCGGGATGGTTCAACATATGAAAATCTAAAAATACCATAAAATGCATAAAAGGACTGAAAGTCAAAAAACACACAATCATCTCAATTGATGCAGACAAAGCCTTTGACAAAATCCAGCATCCCTTCCTGATTAAAGTCCGAAAGGGAACTGGACTGGAGTGATCATTCCTCAACATAACGAAAGCCATATACAAGAAACACACAGCCAGAATCATCCTAAATGAAAAAAAAAAGTTAGAAGGATTTCACTTAAAGTTAGGAACTCAGTAAGAATGCCCCCTGTTGCCACTCCTCTCCAAAATAGTGCTTGAAACACTGCCTAGGGCAATAAGGCAAAAAAAAAAAAGTTTCTGGACAGCAAAAGAAACAATCAGGGAATTGAAGAGAAAATGCACAGAGTGAGAGGAAACGTTCACTGATGAGACATCTGAAAGAGNAAAAAAAAAAAAAAAACGACTCCAGCAGGATACTCCTAGAAATGATTAAGAGCTTCAGTAAAGTGGCGGATTACAAAATTAATCTAGAAAAAACAGTAGCCTTTCTTTACACCAACAACAAGCAACTGAGGAAGGAATACAAGGAGACCTTCCCAATCATAATAGCCTCAAAAACAATAAAATACCTAGGAATAAACCTAACCAAAGACACCAAAGATCTCTACAACAAAAACTATAAACTCCTGAAGAGGGAGTTTGAAGAAGACATCAGAAGATGGAAATACCTTCCATGCTCATGGATTGGGAAAATTAATATAGTAAAAATGTCCATTCTACCCAAATTAATATACCAATTCATTGCAAATCCAATTAAAATCCCCAAGACATTCTTCATAGGCTTGGAAAAAAAATCTCAAATTCATATGGAACAACAAAAGACCCCGAAGAGCCAAAGCAACCCTGAGTGAAAAGAGTAATACGGGGGGAGGGATTTCTATGCCAGAGTTCAAACTACTACAGGGCTATAGTCATAAAAACAACCTGGTACTGGCACAAAAACAGATCTGCAGACCAATGGAACAAACTGAAGATCCAAACTTGAGCACATATAATTTTAACCACCTCATATTTGACAAGGGGGCCAAAAAGACTCAATGGAGGGGGGCTGGAGAGATGGCCTAGTGGTTAAGAGCACCCACTGCTCTTGCAGAGGACCCGAGTTTGATCCCCAGCACCCATATGGTGGCTGAGAACCGTCTTTGACTCCAGTTCCAGGGGAATCTGACATCCTCTTCTGACCTCCGTGGCATTGCACAACATGGGTGCACAAACCTACATGCAGACAGTACATTCATACACATACAAGAATAAAAAAAAAAAGACTCAATGGAGGAAAGACAGCATCTTCAGCAAATGGTGTTGGCAAAACTGGATCATCACTTATAAAAGAATACAATTAAACCCCTACCTCTCACCCTGCACAAAAATCAACTCCAAATGGAACAAAGACCTCAACGTGAAACCCAAAACAATGAAGATGATTGAAGAAAGCGTTGGCAGCAACGTACAAGACAGGCATAGGAAAGACTTTCTAAATCAGACAGCAGCTGTGCAGGAAATAATGTCAATAATTGATAAGTGGGACCTTAGGTTTTGTATTACTGTTTCAATTTCCTCATTTGTTATGGGTTTTTTTAAGCTGTTGCTGTCTTCTTGGTTTAAATTTCGTGGTGTCTATGACTCTAGAAATTCATCCATTTCTTTTAAGTTTTCAAATTGAATGCAGTATTGATTTTTAAAATTTCCTTACAATTTTCTGGATTTTTTTTGGTTTCCATTGTGATGGTTCACATTTCATCTCTAATTTTGTTAATTTGAGTTTGCTCTTTCTTTTTTTGGTTAGCTGGGCCAAGAGTCTGTATATCTTGTTTACCATTTCAAAGAAGCAGCTCTAAGATTCATTGATTTTTTTTGTATTATTTTGTTTCTATTTCATTAATTTATCCTCTAATTTTTGTTATTTATTATCATCTACTTAGCTTGGGTTTCATTTGTCCTTGCCTTTCCAGAGTCCTGAGTTGTGCTGTTAAGCCTTTTACATGTGCTCTTCCTTATTTTTTAATGTAGGCACTAAGAGCTATAAATTTGCCTTTCAGTACTATTTTTAAGATATCCCACAGGTTTTGTTGCATAGATTTCTCATTTTCAGAAATACATTTATTTCTGTATTAATTTCTTCTTTAACTCATTGATCATTCAGGAGTGTGTTTCTTAATTTCCCTGAGTTCATGTAGTTTCTAGAGCTTCTTTTGCTGTTGACTATAAGCTTTATTGCAGGGTGGTCTGATAGAATGCATGGAATTATTTCAATTTTTTTGAATTTATTGATTTTTGTTTTGTGTCCCACAATGTGATCAATTTTAGAAAAGCTTGCATGGGGTGCTGAATAGAAAATTAATTGTTTTTTACATGGATAGAATATTCTGTAGATGTGTTTTAGGTCAATTTCTTGTAAGGTATTATTTAATTCAGATTTCTTTCTATTTATTCTTCGTCTAGTTGATCTTTCTATTGAAGGAAACCCTGAATGAAAAGTGCAATATAGGGGGGCATTGCTTTACCAGACTTAAAGCTATATTACAGGGCTATAGTCATAAAGACAGCCTGATACTGGCACAAAAACAGACCTGTTGACCAAAGGAAGAAAATTGAAGATCCAAACTTGAGCTTATACAATTTCAGCCACCTCATATTTGATAAAAGGGAAAAAAAACCTCAATGGAGGAAGGATAGCATCTTCAGCAAATGATGTTGACAAAACTTGATCACCCTTTGTACAAGAACAAAATTAAACCCCTACCTCTCACCCTGTACAAAAATAAACTACAAATGGATCAAAGATCTTAACATGAAACCCAAAACCCTGAAAGTGATAGAAGAAAAAGTTGGCAACAACCTACAAGACATAGGCCTAGGGAAAGACTTTCTTTATTGTTTGTTTGTTTTGTTTTTTAATTTGTTTTTTATTGTTATTAAACTTTTTCCATACATCATACATCATTTCTCAATCAAATTTAGAGTCACCTCCCTTTCCATGCCCCCCACCCCACCTGAATTCCTACACTCTGCCATACATGTCTTGCATCTTTTTCTGAGTCTTTCCAGAGATTTTTCCAGTTCTTTTGTTGTTGTTGTTCTCTCTAACTTGTATTCAATATATATAATATATATATATATAATATATATATATATATAATTATATATACATACATACATACAAACATATAACCTGAATTGGAGGACTTTCTTTCTTTCTTTCTTTCTTTCTTTCTTTCTTTCTTTCTTTCTTTTTCTTTCTCTCTCTTGCTCTCTCTCTCTTTCTTTCTTTCTTTCTTTCTTTCTTTCTTTCTTTTATTTTGCTAAAAGATGTCATGTTTTCCTTAAGAAAGTGTTTGAAGGTTCTTTCTTGGCAAACACAAACAACCATCAATCTCGCCCTTTTGCTCCACGCTGGGGTCTTTCCCTCCCATGGTCCCCAAATGAGATTCAGTAAGTGTGCATCCTGTCTTGATCTTCCTGTACTGGGCTCCATGATACAGCCTGGGTAGGCCAAAAATAGCAGTCTATACTCTGAAGAGGCTGAAATCCCAGTAGTTGCTCAGTCTACAAGCTGGATATCTCCTCAGTAGTCCCCATCTGGCATTTAAGGTTTGGAAGATTCTTGGAGAGACATGAGTCTTCAGTCCATATTGGAGCGTTAAAAAGCTATGTCTCATGTCTTTGAAGAATGGCAAAAGCAGTGGCAGCCACAGAGTAGATGTACTTGCCAGAAAGAATTGAAGACAGGCCAAACAACAGTGCTCTATTTTTTGTCTTTTTACTAAGACCTTAAGTTTTAGATCTGAAGTACAATTTTGCAGGACTTACTGATTATTTCTGGTTGAACTTTCCTTTTGGATGCTTAAGGCAACACAGTTAACCCAGATTAACCAAGGTTTTTGTTTTCTTTTTTGTTTGTTTGTTTTTGTTTTCTTAAGGTCAGTTGAGGATCTGGTCCTCAGGGGTCTCTCAGGGTTTTTTTGGGGGGGTAGGAGGGGGGTCCTTGGCTTCTTTCAGCTTTTCATTTACCAGTTCCATCCCCTCAGGACAAAATCAGGTCTTGCTAGACCAGGCTTCCCTTTTTGAAGCATGAGCAGACTTTCCTCTTTATAAATTGGACACTGGCTGAAATCCCATTAGTGGATCTCCAAGACCTCCCTGCACAGGAAGACTGGTGACCCAGATTTGCACAATATTTCAAGAGATGCCCCCATGCATAGTCCAATAAAACTTGGTTGACCTCTGAGGGCAAGGAACAAAGTTATCCCTTATGTCCCTCAGCCAAAATGGTCCTTAAGCACCCAGAAAGGCTAAGTTACACCAGCCTGATACATTGCACCTATATTAAAATTATATCTAATGAAAACAAACTGTATGTTATTTCCAAATCATATTTCTTGATTTGCACTTTTCCATTTTAATTTTATATTACTCTAAAAGATGCATACATACCCACCATCATATACCAAAAATCCAAAGTCTGAAAATAAATGGTAGGTTAGTTCTAGAATCTGTCTTAGGATTCACAATGTAAGAGCACAGTTGTTTTCAGATCATGAGGAATGTAACATTAATGTTGTTCAGTTTGACTTACAACTAGGTGCTTGGCACTAGCATCCACAGATAAGGGATACCATTCATCTTTTGTTTTTTCTGGGACTATGTTACTTCACTTAACATAAAATCTTCTAGTTCCATACATTTACCTGCAAATTTCATGATGTCATCTTTCTTTACTGCTGCATGGAACTCCATTGTGTAAATGTACCACATTTTCTCTACCCACTCATTGGTTGAGGGGCACTTGGGTTGGTTCCAGCTTTTTGCTATTGTGAAGAGAGCTACAATAAACGTGGCTGTACATGTATCTCTGCAGTAGGAAGAGTCTGGTGGATATATACCCAGAAGTGGTATGGCTGGGTCAGGTGGTAGGCTCATTTTGTGTCTTTTTTTTTTTTAAATTTGTTTTTTATTGATGCTTTGTGCATTTCATACATTTTTTCCAATTCAGTTCAGGCTTATTTCCCTTTCCCTCCCCCCCCCACCCCCACCCCATCCCAGATCATGCATTCTGCCATAACTGTCCTGCATCTTTCTCTCAGTTTTTTTTTTTCATTTTTAGCTATAAGTGATAATCCATGAGTACAAGCATCCTTCATGCAAAACCTATCTGCAGGCTGTTGTGCCCAAACACCTACAGCCCCACCATCCAGTGGGGGGTGACAGGTTGTTTGTTCAATCAAGTTGATCAAATGAGTGTCCAGACTACATTGCTGTAGTTTCACCATTCACCCCAATCGCAGCCCTTACATTCTACCACGCCCCCTCTTCCGCAGGTTGTTCCCTAGGCTTAGAAAAGGGGCACAGGTGGATGAGAGGTAAAACAGTCCACTCTCTCTGGAGCTGTTGACTTGGACTCTGGTCAATTCTGGCTGTTTCCTTTCATGGGCTGACAGTCTGTCCAGGAATAACCTTTCGATCCTACTAATGAAGAACAAGCAATTAGATATATAGGTATTTAAGCAGCACTAATAGTTATGGTAGGTTACTTTAGCATAGACACATGTTTGGATATGTTAATCCANGAATTGGGGGGGGATACAGAAAGACATGAAACCTTTTCATCAAACCCTTGCAATTCAAATCTTAAAACTAACTATGGGAAAAGATTTGTTTGTTCCAACAGGACAAAACGTCACCAACTTAACGGCTGAGAAAGAAAAGATACAGGTTTGCATTGAGTAGGATGTACCAAAAAGTGGCAACGGAAAGGCTGACCCGTCTGAACATTCAAAGGAAGAAAAGCCTCAGATTGCCATAAACATCGAACCCCTCTGTGGATCCTACATGTAACAACTAGTTATAATGAGTCCTAATGAAACTTACCTTCTAGGTGCCACAAAGGTTCTGATATGAGAGACTTCCTTGCCTTCCCACCCATAGAACAAGGAGAAATATGACAATGATGAGGTCGCTCCCCAACTGTAAATTGGAGACAACTATTGTAGAGGTAATCTCTTATAAAACCGGTAAAACTGCTTTCTTTAATTGACTACTAGACATGGGAACTGTGGAAGGGATTACTCTCTGTTCAGAACCAAATATAATACTAAAGTCCTAGGGCTATGCACTCAGGCAAAATATATTAATACAGGAGCTCTGACATCAGCAATGGATTGTTCTACCAGGTGGATGTTGGCCAGGGGATCCAAGGCCCCACAAAAGGTAAGGGCTCCTTGCCTCTAGGTTGGGATACCTACAGGAGGAGAGGCAATAAGACCCTGCTGCCGAAGACCTGACGTTAACATGGGAGGGATGTATTGAGACCACACATGCAAGTGTACAGATGGCCTCTGGAATGCCAGAGAGTGTTACCAAAGGCCACTAAACCAATAAAGCAAATATGGGTCTCCCTGAGTCAAGCAAGACTCCACCGTCAGCACCAGCTACACCTCACCTGCCTGGAAATACTGTGCAGCAGAGGCAGTCATTTTGTGTCTTTTAAGGATTCTCCACACTGCTTTCCATAGTGGTTGTACAAGTTTGCATGCATTCGCACCAGCAGTGGATGAGTGTTCCCCTTTCCCCACATGCTTTCCACCATTTGGTATCATTTATTTTCTTGATCCTAGCCAACCTTATTGGAGTAATATGATAACTTAAAGTGGTTTTAATTTGCATTTCCTTAATTATTATCGATGTTGAACACTTTTTTTTTTTTTCTTTTAGAGACAGGGTCTCCCTGTAGCTCCAGCAGTCCTGGAACTCATTCTGTGGACCAGGCTGGCCTTGAACTCACAAAGATCCGCCTGCCTCTGCCTCCCAAGTGCTAGGATTAAAGGCATGTGCCACCCCCCCTGCGATGTTGAACACTTTTTAAGATATTTCTCAGCCATCTCTATTTCCTCACTTATGAAGTCTCTGTTCAGCTCTTTACTCCATCTTTTGAGTAGGTCTTTTGTTTTTTCTTTGTTTTTTTGAGTAGTTTATATGTTCTGTAACTTAATTCTCTGTCAGATGTATCAGTGGTGAAGGTTTCCTCCCACTCTGTGGGTTTTCTCTTCACTTTCCTGATTGTTTCTTTTGCTGTACAGAAACCTTTGAGTTTAATAAGGTCCCACTTGTCAACTGTCAACCTTATTTCCTGTGCAGCTGTTGTCTGATTTAGGAAGTCTTATAAGTTGCTGCCAACTTTTTCTTCTATCTCCTTCAGAGTTTTAGGTTTCACGATAAATTTTCTTGGTCCATATTTTTGTACAGAGTGAGAGGTATGGGTTTAATTTTATTCCTCGAGATGTGGTGATCCAGTTTTGCCCACACCATTTGCTGAAGATGCTGTCTTTTCTCCATTGAGTCTTTTTGGCCCCTTTGTCAAATATGAGGTGACTGAAATTGTATGTGCACAAGTTTGGATCTTCAGTTTTGTTCCATTGTTCTACAGGTCTGTTTTTGTGCCAGTACCAGGCTGTTTTTATGACTATAGCTCTGTAGTATAGTTTGAAGTCTGGTATAGAAATATCCTCTGTATTGCTCTTTTCACTCAGTGTTGCTTTGGCTATTTGGGGTATTTTGTTGTTCCATATGAATTTGAGAATTTTTTTCCAAGCTTGTGAAGAATGTCTTGGGGATTTTAATTGGATTTGCATTGAATTGTGTGATGGTTAATCCTGGGTGTCAACTTGACTGGACTAAGGAACAAATAATAGAAAAAGGATCTTCAGATTGGACTACCTCAACCCGGATGGCCAACCTCAAATGTGGGCATTACCTTCTGCTGGCAGGCAGTATAAAAGGCCATGGCAGAGGGAGCTGGTCCCTTTTTTCCTGTTTTCCAGATTGGGACTACTGAGACATCCAGCCTTGCAGACTGAGCAGTTCCATGGATTCTCAGCCTCTCCACTGTGGTGCAGCTATTGTTGGACTCCTTGAGCTCTGTCACGTGAGAAAATCAATAAATTTGTATATAGCTATATATTTGTCCTATTGCTTCTATTTCTTTAGAGAACCCTGACTAATACAGATCTGTATATTAATTTGGGTAGAATGGACATATTTACTATATTAATTTTTCCAATCCATGAACATGGATGGTCTTTCCATCTTCTGATGTCTTCTTCAATCTTCTTCTTCAAGGGTTTATAATTTTTGTTGTAGAGATCTTTAGTGTCTTTGGTTAGGTTTGTTCCTTGGTATTTTACTGTTTTTGAAGGTATTGTGATTATGAAGGTCTCCTTGCATTACTTCCTAATTGCTTTTTGTTGGTGTAAAGAAAGGCTAGTGATTTTTCTAGGTTAAATCAAACAACAGCTGCACAGGAAACAAGGTGAACAGTTGACAAGTGGGAACTCATCAAACTCTCAAGCTTTTGTACAGTGAAAACAATCAAAGAAGTGAAGAGAAAACACAGAGAGTGGGAAGAAATCTTCACCAGTGATACATCTGACAGAGATTAAAGTCCAGAATATGTAGACTACGCAAAAAACAAAGAAATAAGAAAACAAAAGACCTACTGAAAAGATGGAGTAAAGAGCTGAACACTGGAGAAGCTAAAGACTTCTCCAGTGAGGAAGTAAAAATGGCTGAGAAACATCTTAAAAAGTGTTCAACCAGCCGGGCGTGGTGCACGCCTTTAATCCTAGCACTAGGGAGGCAGAGGCAGGCGGATCTTTGTGAGTTCAAGGCCAGCCTGGACTACAGAGTGAATTCCAGGACAGCTGGGGCTACAGGGAGACCCTGTCTCGAAAAGAAAAAAAAAAGTATTCAACCTCATTAATAATTAAGGAAATGCAAATTAAAACAATTCTCATATATCATCTCACTCTGATTAGGCTGGCTAATATCAAGAAAACAAAAGACACTGAATACTAGAGAGGTTGTGGGGAAAGGTGAACACTCATCCACTGCTGGTGGGAATGTAACCTTGTACAACCGTTATGGAAAGCAGTGTGGAGAACCATTAAAAGACTCAAAATGAGCCTACCACCTGATCCAGTCATACTACTCCTGGGTATATACACATAAGACTCATTCTACCCCAAATATACATGCACATCTGTGTTTATTGCAGATCTCTTTACAATAGCCAAGAGCTGGAACCAACCAAAATTTCCCTCAGCAGATGAGTGGATGACAAAAATGTGGTACATCTACACAATGGAGTACTATTCATTGGTAAAGAAAGATAGTATCATGAACTTTGCAAGTAAATGGATGTAACTAGAAGCTATTATGCTAAGTGAAGTAACACAGTCCCAGAAAAACAAATGGCGAATGGTTTCCTTCATTTGTGGATGTTAACACCAAATACCCAGTTGAAAGGCAAGCTGATGAACATCATTGTTATATTTCTTTTAATCTGAAAGCAACTATGTTATTGTAATGCAAATCTCTTAACAGGCTCTAGAATAGACCTACCACTTATTTTCAGACTCTGTAATTACTGTATATGGGTGGAAGGTATGTATTTATATTTTACAGTAATATAAAATGGGGCTGGAGAGATGGTCTAGCAGTTAAGAGCGCCGACTGCTCTTGCAGAGGACCCGGTTTCGATCCCCAGCACCCACATGGCGGCTGAGATCCTTCTGTAACTCCAATTCCAGGAGAACTCCGGTTCCAGGGGAATCCGACACCCTCTTCTGACCTCCACGGCATTGCACAACATGGGTGCACAAACCTACATGCAGACAGTACATTCATACACATAAATAAATAAAATAAAATTTAAAAAATATTAAAAAAATAAAATTAAAGGGGGGAAATGTGAATTCCTAAACATATTTTGGAATTAACATACAGCTGATTCTCAGAGATCATAATTTTGATGCATATGTGACGATTATATAGGCATTTGTTGGAGCAATACAGAAGGGAGGGAAAACCAACAACATAAAGACTGGGTTAAAGAACTGAATGATGCAGTTAAGCTCTGCCCCAAACAACAAGCCTCTGCAGGGAAAATCTTTGGAAAGAGTGAGAGAAAGATGCAAGACATGTATGGCAGAAGGCATGATCAGGGTGGGATGGGGGCAGAGAAAGGGGAATGTATCTAAATTGGACTTAAAGATGATGAATGAAATACAATTCATCAATAAAAGTACTTTTAAAAAGCCATTTGCTTGGAATATTTTTTCCTTTCTTTCAACCTAAGGTAGTGCCTATCCTTGTGAAGGTTGAAATGAGTTTCTTGAAGACAACAAAAACTTGGGTTTTTAAAATCAATTTTGCTAGTCTGTCTTTTGACAGGGGAGTGAGGCCATTGTTATTATATGATATTATTGAAATATGTATATTGGATACTATCATTTTAATTTCTTTAAATTTTGGGACCTATTTTGAATTTCCATATTATACCCTTCTTCATTTTACTTCTGTAGCCTCTTGTGTATACTAAGTCCAGTCTTCAGTCCTTTGTACTGTTTCCAGTATTCTCTGTAGGGCTGGTTTGGTAGACATTAATTCTTTCAACCTATTTATGCCATGAAAATTTTTCTGTTCCCCTTCATCCTCGATAGATACTTTTGCTGGATAAAGCATTCAAAATTGCCACCCAAGGTCATTTAGATCTGGGAATACTTTGATCCAGGCTCTTCTGGATTTTATAGTTTGCATTGAAAAGTCATCTATGATTCTGGTGACTTTTGATTTATATTTAGCTTGTTTTTCTCTATCAGCCTCCAGTACCCTCTGTTTGTTCTGTATATTTAATGCTTTTAGTATGACATACTGTGGTAATTTTCTGTTCTGGTCATGTGTAGTTGGTGTTCTATGTGCTTTTTGAATCTCTATAGCTAGATCCTTCCTTAATTTTGGAAAGTTTTTTTTTTCTATAATCGTGTTGAAGATCTGTTCAATGCCATTGGCTTGAGATTCTTCCCCATCCTATATAATTATTAGATTTGGTCTTCTCATGCTTTCCTACATTTCTTGCATATTCCATTCTTGTGGGTTTTTTATTTTATATAGTCTTTTCTTAAGGACTCCAGCTTCTCAACTTTGTCATCCAGTCTTGATATTCTGTTTTCTGTTTCATTCATTCTGCTTGTGAGTCTTTCTGCTGTTGTTTGCATTGGCTAATTGGATTTTTCTATTTCACATTCATATCTGTTTGGGCTTTCCTCTCTATTTCTATCTCTTTTGTGAATTCAAGTTTCAGGTCATGGATTGTTTTTGATATTTCATTAAGCTGAATATCTGTATATTCTTGTGGTAGCATCACAAGTTCTTTGAGTTGTTTGTTTTTTCTTTAAGGTCCTTGGTCATGTTTATAATTGTTTTTTTTTTTTAAATTCTGAGTCCAGCTGTTCCTTGGAATGGTTCTCATTTTTCTCATATCTTGCACTTCTGGAGGAAGGGTGAGTTTTGTTGGGGATATCTTCTCTTGATTTTTCATATAAGCTGTGGTTTTGTGCCTCCATATGGACGTTCTTTGTTGGTTTTGTGACTAGTCAATACTTCTGTTTGGCTTTTGTTTAACTGAATTTTTGTATGTTTATATTGTTAATGTAGCATGGTTCCCTTTTTCTGAGTCCTAGGTGAGCAGTTTTGTCCAGCATATTGGTACCCAAAGAAGATGGGTGTTGGGATTACCTGAAGGGTTGCTTAGCAATCTGTACTGGGGTGTTTAGCAAGTCTGGATTAGGGAGACAGATCAGAAGTCTGAGGAGGAAAAATTGGTACCTGCCTGTGCCCCAGGCTGGCAGGATGAAGGTGGGGAAGAATAGAGAGAAAAATCAGGTTCTGGTTTACCAGTGTCCTATATAGGATAAAGATGTCTGGCAAGCCAGGCATACCAGGAGAGTATCCCTGGGGAGAACTCAGCCACCCATGGTAGGATGGTTGGCTATTTGGCATTAGGGAGTTAGTCCAGAGAAGGAATTGGTGCCTGCAGGGATCTTAGACTGGGTGAGGACTAGGTGTTGTTTATCTTAAGTATCTGATTAGGATTTGGTAAGACTGAGTAAAGTCATGGTGAAGACTGAAGTGCATGTATGTCCTCAATCACTATCTAAGTTTAAACTCAGTTAATTTCTCCATCAAATGCTTATTGAGGATCTGTCCTTAAAGGTAGTCATTCTGAGTCAATAATTTTCTCATTGTTTTTTCATTTACCATATATATCCATGTCCTAATTTTAATCAATTAAATTTTTAGACAGTTTACAGATTTATACAATGGATACCACCTACCCTCAACCTCTACCTCAGTACCACCTCTGTCTATTCCCCTTCCTCCCTACAAAATTCTCTCACACATTCATGTTTACTCTGTTTTTTGTGATCCACTGAGTTCACCCAGGATTCTCTGTGATCACGAGTTTGGGGCTAGCTATCCATTGCAGCCTGGTGCATTCATTCTTTAGAATTCAGTCAACTACTGATTTATTAAATCACAACAACTGTAGTTACCTGCATTGTTCCTACATAAGAGAGGTTTTAGTATATTTTTTTATTTCAAATATGTCTTCAAATTCTATTTCCTATCTATGCCTATTGCAATCATTCTGTTTAAACCTTAATACCCCATTACAGCTTCATATATTTTTTCCTTCAAAATAGAAGAAAATCTTAACTCTTATAGATTTGATTTCCCTATGGCTTTATCATTTTGATGGTACATATAAAGTAAGATTTCAGATTTAAAATAGACGACAGGAACTAAAGAAAGAAAAATTATCCCTCTATATATATTCCCCACACATCATATGAGGGAGTTTCCAATTCCAGGTGTATTAGTCAGGGTTCTCCAAAGAAACAGAAGCAACAGGATGAATATATAACTATATACAATTTATTGATTTGTTCACGTGACGGAGCTCAACAGTAGCGCCGAACTGGAGAGGCCGGGGAATCCAGGGAACTGCTCAGTCCACAAGGCTGGATGTCTCAGTAGTCCCAGTCTAGTGCTGAAGGCCCGAATGGATTCCAGGAGATCTGCCAGTCTCAGTACACGCTGGGATCCGAAAGGTTGATCACAGCAGCAAGACAAACTCACCAGATGAGAGAAGCAAGCCTCAGGAGGAAAAAGGGAGCAGCTCCCACTGCTGTGGCCTTAAATACTGCCTGCCGGCAGAAGGTAACACCCACATTTGGGGTGGGCCATCCGGGTTGAGGTGGTCCAATCAGAAGACCCTTTTTCTCTTATTTCTTCCTTAGTCCAGTCAAGTTGACACCCAGGATGAACCATCACACCAGGTTTCTTCAAGGGCTTACTCACATGTGCTTATCAATATAATATTTATGCACCAATGAATGCTTGTCTTCAAATTCTTTCCTGAACTCCACCTTTATGGGGGTGGAGGGTCATTAAGACCTGAAAAATCTTAGGGACCCTGTATCTCAGTCCACTAGAGCTAATGTCCCTGTGGCCCTCTGGATCCTTCTGAAAATTCTATGATTTGTAATATCTTGTCACATACTTCAGTGCTGTACCGACAGAAGTTATTGTAATGACTAGTGAGAGAACAATTTCAGCATTGAATCATAGGTTATTAGTTTAATTCCTTCCGTTTCTTATCCTTTCTGTCTCATTTTATCTCACATTCTGTAACACAAATCTTTTTCTCATACCTTACATAGAAAAGAAAACCCAATTGTCCTTTCAACTGTTATCTAGTCTGACATAAAAACTTTGCTTCCCATGCGTGTGGAGACTTTGTGACAAGGGAGTATGTCAAGAGTTCCTTAATTAGGCACTTTGGGTACATGTTTCTTTTCTCTAGACACTGGAAGGACTGAGTCAGAAGAAAGCCTTTCTCTTCTGTTTATTCCCCAAGTTACTAGTGTTATGGTTACAATCTTCCTATTTGTTGTGATGCAGAACATTGAAGACATTTGGGGAAATGCTCCTGAAGAGGTAGGTATAAGATGAAAAGACTTGCAGAAATTTCTGTGGTTGTCTAGACACATGAGTTAGGAGGATCACAGTTCAAGACTGTTTGTGTTCTTTAACTCAGAGTCACAACAAATCTTTGGAGATATTATCTATTAAATTTCATCTGGGACACTGTATCTATGCCTTTTCTCTCTGCTACTGATTACCCATTAAATTCTAATGTAGGATGCTTTCATGTTATGTAATGGAGTCAGCAGGGACCCCTGGGATTAAAGGAACCCACAGTCACTGTGCCTTACTAGTTGAGGTTCTTGGTCTTCCTGCCCCAGAAATGGTAAGAGTCCTATTAAATATAATTTTGCCATCTTCCTCTATCCAGGTGTCTCATTGATAATGTGATGATTCTTTCCCTGCACAATTAATTGTAAGGGTATTATGTCATACCAGTAAATAATGTTGTTATAATGAATGCAAAAATATGGTGATGTCAAAATTATTTTAAGATATCATATGCACCCATTACTGTGGTACTTAGATGTACAGATTTGGTTTAGAATTTTTGAGACAGGGACTCCCTGTAGAACTAGCTGTCCTGGAACTTGCTATATAGACCACACTGGCCTTGATTTCACAGAGATCCTCTTGTCTCTGCTTCCAGAATTCTAGGATTAAAGATCAGTACCACCACAGCTGGTTGATTTGGAGCTTTTTAAAATACAAGCCCCCCCTGCTGGATGGTGGGACCCATGAGCTGTGGGTTTGGGCACAACTGCTCGCAAATTGGTTTTACATGAAGGATGCTTGTATTCACAAATTATCACTTATTTAAAAAAAAAGAAAACAAAACAAAAGAACAGAGAAATATGCAGAAAAATTACAGTAGAATGCATGATCTGGGATGGGTAGGGGTGGGGTGGGGGGGAAGGGAAGGGGATATATCCCTGAACTGAATTGGAAAATGATGTATGAAATACACAAAGCATCAATAAAAATAAAAATTAAAAAAAAATAAAAGAGCACTCCCAGCTATTTAAGAGTTTTAGAGCATCAAGGTCTTCGCATTTAAGAAATCTTGCTTCAGTACCCGAATGAGCCTGAATTGGACCAAGACACATTAGAAGGCAGTCACCTCAGTAAGAACAGTAACAAAACAATCTGAGTAGAAACTATTTTTCCTGTGAGTATCTCTTTCTAAAATAGAGGTTTTATTGAAGAAATAAAAAAGGGGATTTTCTTCCTCAGACTTCTTTTTTTATCATTTTTTTATTGATGCTTTCATACATCATTCTTCAATTCAGTTCAGGCATATTTCACCCTCCCTTCCCCCCACCCCACCCTACCCCATCCCAGATCATGCATTCTGCCATAACTGTCCTGCATCTGTCTCTCAGTTTTTTTTCATTTTTTAACATAAGTGATAATTTTGAGTACAAAGCATCTTTCATGCAAAACCAACTTTGCAAGAAGTTGTGCCCAAACTCACACAACCCATGGGTCCACATCCGCGGGGGGGGGGGGGGGGGGGCTTGTATGTTCAATCAAGTTGATCAAATAAGTGTCCAGACTATATTGCTGAGTTTTCCATTCCACCCAATCGCAGCCCTTAAATATCAAAATGCCCCTTCTGCAGATTGTTCCCTAGTTAGAAAAGGGGCACAGGTAGATGAGAGCAAAACAGCTACTTCTCTGGAGCGTTATCTGGACTCTGGTCACATTTCTGTTGTTTCCTTCATGGGCTCGAAATTTGTCCAGGAATAACCTTTCCATCAACTAATGAAGCCACAAGCAATAGATATGTAGTATTTAAACAGTACTAATTATTTGGTCAGGTTACTTTGGTATAGACACAGATGTTTGGATGGATTTAGATTTAATCCATGAATTAACTTTTTTTCTGTTAAATATGACAGGGTCTTACTGTGGGCTTATAACATCTCCTAACCATTAGAGGATTAAGTTTGTGGCATCAGCCATGGGTTTATGCCTCCAAGGAGAGAGCTAATAGCCAATTAGATTTGGGATATACAGGCATTTGGCTGCCTCTGCTGCACAGTATTTCCAGGCAGGTGAGGAGTAGCTGGTGCTGATAGAGGAGTCTTGCTTGACTCAAGGAGACCCATATTTGCTTTATTGGTTTAGTGGCCTTTGGTAACACTCTCTGGTATTCCAGAGGTCATCTGTACACTTGCATGTGTGGTCTCAATACATCATTCCCATGTTAATGTCAGGTCTTCGACAGCAGGGCCTTATCGTCCTCTCTTGCGGCATCCCAGTTTAAGAGGCAGGAGTCTTTACCTTTGGGGGGCTTGGATCCCCTGGCCAACATCTCTTGGTAGAATAATCAATTGCTCATTAAGAGTTCTGTATTAATATATTTTGCTCAAGTGCATAGCTTAAGGAGACTTTAGTATTATATTTGGTTCTGAATAGAGAATAATCCTTTTCACAGTTCCTATGTCTATTAGTCAATTAAAGAAGGCAGTTTTACCAGTTTTATAAGAGATTACCTCTATAATAGTTGTCTCCAATTTACAGTTGGAGAACGACCTCATCATCATTATATTTCTCCTTGTTCTATGGGGGGGACGTAAGATAGTTTCTCGTATTAAAACCTTTGCAGCACCTAGAAGGTAAGTTTCATTAGGACTCATTATAAATAGGTGTTACAAGTAGGATCCACAGAGGGGTTTGATGTTTGTAGCAATCTGAGGCTTTTCTTCCTTTCAATGTTCAGACAGGCCAACCTTTCTGTTGGCACTTTCTGGCACATCCTACTCAATGCAAAACTATCTTTTCTTTCTCAGCCATTAAGATGGTGACATTTTGACCTGTTGGTACATACAAATATTTTCCTGTAGTTAGTTTTAAGATTTGAATTGCAAAGTTTTTGACAAAAAGGTTTCATATCTGTCTGTATTTCTAATGTTGAAGCATAGATGCTATGTTCCACAGGATCTTTAAAAAAGCAAACAAAATCTTTGGTGCCTGTATGCCATGCTGATGTTCTTTCGCATATAAATGAGTGCTTTGTTGTTTCGAATAATTGAATGTATTTATTGCATCAATAGTCACTTCACAGATGATTAGCTCCTTTTGGTAGCTATGCATAGCTTTCTCTTTTTTCAGGTCTGATCTTCAAAAACCCTGCTACTAACTAGCTGAATTCAGTAAAAGACACAATTCAGGCTTCAATGATGCAAACAAACATTTCTTATAAAATTCTTACAAAAATAGTAGCCAAACTATTTGTGAAGACTCACAGAAGTCCCAGATGTTTCAGGCTTTTTGAGTAGTAGAATGAATGACATTTTCTGTCAAAGATAAAATGTGACAAGTTTTCACAGGTGGAAAAGCCAACTTTGTATTGAGATTAGATGATGAATCTTCTATTGAACAGGGAGTCCCGTTCTGAATATATCACAGGCCTGTTGCATCCATTCTTGATTTCTTTGCTTTGGAGTTCATTATATTCTCCTATACTTTTAAGAAGGGAGATAAATATCTTTATAGTTAATTAACAAATAATTTTAAAATTGTCAACAAATAAATTTAAGTTAAAAAAAGCCATTGGAAGTACAAATCCCCAGATATTAATAGTAGTCCCACTTTGATGTTAAGATAATTCCTATTTACGTGCATCCATGTGGTTTTATGTATTTAACACATTTTCTGCACTGACAAGGATAATTAAAGGGAAGGGTATGTTTTCTACACAGTGGCAGTGAAATGTAATATTACTTTCAGTGAGTGTCTGCTAACATTGCCCTGGAAGTCATTGATAAGCTATTCTTGCACAAAAGAAAAAAAAAGCTTCAAGTTCTTATGTTCCACACTCCTACACATTATGCTGAACACTCAGTAAGTGCTGAATTGACTAGGCTTATTGAACCTGAAATCATATCTCCTAGGATCTTCTAGGGCTGCAAAAGAATGAAAATAACTGGAGGTGTGTACTTCTAATAATTTTTTAAATTTTTTATTTATTCATCATATTTTATGTGTATGAGTGTATTGTCTGCATGTAGGTTGGTGCGACCTTGTTGTGCAATGCTGTGGAGGTCAGAAGAGGGCATTGGATTCTCCTGGAACTGGGGTTAAAGACAGTTCTTAGCTGCCATATGGGTACTTGGAATCAAACCCGGGTCCTCTGCAAGAGCAGTCAGCACTCCCAACCACTGAGCCTTCTCTCCAGCCCCCAGCAAGAATTCTAGCAGAGAGAGAGAGAGAGAGAGAGAGAGAGAGAGAGAGAGAGAGAGAGATTCTGAAGAGCATTTAATTTGCCCTGAAAATTTATTCTAGACATACCTATACATATGTCATGAACTGTCGGAATTGTAAGGGTGTTAATAGATCTTAATCAACTGGTTTTTCATCTAAAATTATTTTATATATGTCACTGGTTCTTGACAGAACAAAATTTTGCCCACTTCTCTGCAGGGGCAGAGAATCAAGCAGTTATTGATTGTCATGGTTAGGAGAGGCAGAGTTACCAACTAGTGAGTTGAGTGAGATTAGGGGTATTTCAATCATTCTACACTGCAGAGGAAGGAAAGCCTCCTCCCCAAGAGAATAATGTGGTAAAAAAATGACAACCATTCTAAACTTGAAAAATCTGCTATAACCCTATTAATTAATGATGTATAATGGATACAGACAAGGACATCTGATTTTTTTTGAACATCCGTGCTTCTGGATGTGAATAGCTGAGGAAAAAAATTTCAGATCTTAAACCACTCTTAAATGTAAAGACCCATGCAGGCTCAAGAAGAGAAACACCCAGCATCAATTGAAGTGTGGAAAAGAGTAGTACACCCTAAGCTTATCCAAAGAACTATTGAGCAACTGATTATTACTAGGTAAGGAAGAGCTAAACTTCTTTATAAGGAGTGACTCTAGATACTCAGGCTAGATCCCAGTGGATGAACCTCCACTTAGAGATATCAGTGGACACTAACTTGACTTGAACACCTTGAATACAAATGCCTGAATGTAGTGGGGAAGATGTGTAAGGTGCTGACTGGGAAGGGGGCATAGAGATGATTGAGATGTTGTTTATGAAATACACAAAAACTCAGTAAAATGTATTATCAATGGCAGTATACTTGGAATTATTAGGAAGCCTCCTTTAAGGTAAATATTAGAGTGCCCTGGACAGACAGATGGAAATAAGCTCTGGTGTTTTAAAGTAAATTATACCCACCATGGCATTGACATGTTCTTTTCATTTAGTTGTTACCAAAGATACTGACCTAAGGAATCTGGTACTTACCCTATAATATTTATAACACTCAACTTTAATTGGTTTGATCCTTATCCACCATGGTTTATTTTTTACCACTCATTTTCTATCTTTAGTATTCTTTCTAAAAATAAAAATGTTTGGTGATTTAAATGCCAAAACTTTATTAGGGAACTGTAAATCACAATGGATATTGTTGTGCCTCCTTTATGCAAAACAATTTCCCCTACTTTATCTTCTGAAATCCAGTTTATAAGCAATAGGGCCTAAAATAAAAAAAAAAAATAAGCAATAAGGCCAATTCATCACTCAAGAGAATGTGTACCAATTAATATTTCCAAGTAACCAACTGTTTCTTTAATGGGTTGAATAAATTTATTTTAAAAACATTTGCAAATTTAACAGGATCACTATAATTTTCAAAGCAACTCATTATATGTTTTATTTACTCAACATAATTTCAGGAATTTTCACCTGCCTAAAAAGAATTTTCTATTTTTTCTTGGACATTGAAATCATATTGTCTTTCTTCCCAAAGCCTGCCAGTGTAACTGCTGAAAACATGGGCCAGAAGAACGAAACAGAAGTGACTGAATTTTATTTCTCAGATTTCCCTCAGTTGGAGAATGGTGGTTTCTTATTGTTCATTCCTCTGCTCTTCATCTACACATTCATTGTTGTTGGAAACTCCATGATCTTCCTTGCTGTCCAGCTGGATGTCTGTCTCCACAATCCCATGTACACTTTCATCAGCATCTTCTCCTTTCTGGAGATCTGGTATACCACGGTGACCATTCCCAAAATGCTCTCCAACCTGGTCAGCAGAGAGAAGACCATCTCCTTTGTTGGCTGCCTCCTGCAGATGTACTTTTTCCACTCCCTTGGGGTCACAGAAGCCGTAGTCCTCACAGTGATGGCCATTGACAGGTATGTTGCCATCTGCAATCCTCTCCGCTATGCAGTCGTGATGACCCCTCAGCTGTGCATCTGGCTGTCCACAGGCTCTTTCACTATGGGCTTCCTTATGCTACTGCCAGAGATCGTGTGGATCTCTACTCTTCCGTTCTGTGGCCCCAACCAGATCCACCAACTCTTCTGTGACTTTGAGCCTGTGCTTCGCTTGGCCTGTACAGACACATCCATGATTCTGGTTGAAGATCTGATCCATGCCATCTCCATCCTGACCTGCATGTCTGTCATCACTCTTTCTTATTTGAGGATCATCGCTGTGATCCTGAGGATCCCCTCTGGTGAGAGCCGTCAGAAGGCATTCTCCACTTGTGCGGCCCACATCACCATTTTCTTGCTGTTTTTTGGCAGCGTGTCTCTCATGTACCTGCGCTTCTCTGTCACCTTCCAGCCCCTGCTGGAGAAAGCCATCGCCCTGATGTTTGCTGTCCTCGCCCCATTTTTCAATCCTATAATCTATAGCCTGAGGAACAAAGACATGAAAGATGCCATTAGGAAAATTTTCTGTTCTCAAAAGAGGCTAGGCATCCCTGACAGCTGACATGAACTCACTCAAGCCTGATCACAAAGACATTTCATCCTCTGCATATGCTTTAATATCTTAACATCAATTTTTAAATTGCTTTGTGTGTGTGTGTGTTATGTGTGCCTTTGTGATTTCATGTTGTTGGTTGGATGTCTTTTCCAGTTTTCTGACTTAATGACCATTATTGTTCTGATATCTAAGTGTGTTGCAACTTGCATTACTCAGAGATTACCAAAAAAGATCTTCTTGTTTGTAAACAACCAATTTTCTTGTACAATTTTTCCCAGTCAATCAAAGATCAAAGGATAAAGGGGAACTACATTTATAATCTGCACACCTAAAAGCTTCTGTTATGTACTCTTGTCATCCTATACCTATACATTTGTAACTTGTAATTCCATTCATAAAATATTAATAAAATGCACAGCAATGAGATGAATTTGGTTTTTGAGGGAAGGCTGCTTCCCTTCAATCTAGGGAGAGTTTAAACAACTCACATAGTTGACCTTTGATAAGATTATATCATTGGGTGCAAATACAGGAATTGACTTGTGATGTTCACATCAAGCAGGTATTGACAGCTCTGTTATGAGTTTTCTCATCATTTTCAAGATTCCAGAGCAAATATTCTTGGGCTCTTAAATATTAGGTAGATGTAATATGTAGTCTTCAGACTAAAGTGCAAATAATATGCAGTTCTATTTGATTTGTTTTAAAAATAATGTAAGGGTGATAGAAAGAAAGTTCAATGGTTAAGAGCATTTGCTCATTTTCTAGAGGTCCAGAACTTGGTTCCTAACACCCACATCTAGTAACTCACAGCTACCTGTAACTCCAGCTCCAAGGGATGTGGTATATTTTTCTGGGTCTTCAATTACCCATCCACACATACCATACATCCACACAGATGCACATAAATAAAAATTTTAAAATAAAAAGTTAATGATAGTTTTATTAAAATATTCTGTTATACCATGTGTTAAAACACCACGTGGGTACCAGAACTCACTCTTTTTTTTTTTTTTTTTTTTTTGTATTTTTTGAGACAGGGTCTTCCTGTGGCCCCAGGTGTCCTGGACCTTAGTATGTAGACCAGGTTGGCTTTGAACTCACAGAGATTCTCCTGCCTCTGCCTCCCGAGTGCTGGGATTAAAGGCGTGTGCAAGCACGCCCGCAGAGTTCACTCTTATGCTCCTTGTTTCCCAGCTCTCTTTACCCTCCCGTTCTTTTTCAGCTTTGGGATTATGTTTGTCCATCTTTGTATATGATACAGACATCTCTTCTGGACTCCTACAAAATTACACCAGTCATTCAAGTAGATAAATCCAATGACACACTGGGGATCACTGAATTGGAAGAATGGTGTATTTTAATGTTAGCCCCAGATTTTGATCCTACTCAAGTCTTTATGGATCATTTCTATTCTTCCTTCTGTCTCTTATAATCTTTCTACATTCATATGGACTCTCTGATACTCATAGGGGAAGTTTTTGCATGGAGAAAGTCATGTATAGATTTCTTTATGATACCATTGAAAGTGATTTGAGAGGAACAGTGGCATACTCAGATCTTAGACTTTCTTTAATCTTCCAGATTGTTAATTAGGGAAGTCAGAATCATGTGGTCATTAAAGCTTTGAAAACCTAGTGTTCTGTCATAATATATATATATATATTATTTATATATATATATATATATATATAATCATTTCTAGCATTAATTTTAAAGAATGTTTCATAAGTAATTCATCTGATTCATAAACTTGGCAACTAAAGTGACTTTAAAATACATTTAAATGTAATATTTTAAACATTTTAGTGATTTTTTTAAATGTACCTACAATTCAATGGCATTTAGATTGCCTCCCACATCTTCACTTCCCCACACTGCTTCCCTCCCAATTCAGTGGACTACACTGAATATATACGAATATATACGATATAGCTTAGAGCCTGATTTGTGTCCCCACATATCCCTCAGCATGGATCCATCCATTGAAGTCTTTTATAGAGATGGGACTCTTTGTCCCATCTCTATAAAAGATGGTATTTCCTCTGCCCAGCAGCCATCAATTGCCGAAAGTTTCCTAAGTTGTTTGGGGATCTCTTACCCACTTCCTTATGTCTCTAATGGGATTTTGCTTGGTTTGACTTACAGGAGACTTGTGCATGCTGCCCCCATTGTTGTTAGTTCATATGAGTTACTGAGCAGCTATGTTGAAAACTCTCTTTCTTTATGGTCATTCAGCACCTCTGGCCTTTACAGTCTTTCTGCCACATCTTCTGCTCTTTTCCCTGAGCTTTGGGGTGTAAAAATTTGAAATAGGTGTCCTATTCAGGGGTAAGCACTCTTCAGGCTCTGGTTCTCTGCACATTGACATGTTTGGGGTTTCTGTGTTCATCACCATTTATTGCATAAGGAAACTTTTGTGTAAGAGTTGAAAGATGTGCTCATTTTACACCATAGAGGTTGCATTAAAATGTGTCAATTCGGGCTAAGTGTCTCAGGGACAATTATTCTCTGAGTTTGATCAGTTGTGGAACTCTCTAATGGTCTCCATCTTTGCAAAAAGAAGGTTCTTTGGTGAATGGTGAGAGGTACCCTTGTCTGTAAATATAATATCTCTCCCGCTGTGTGATTTTAATTCCAGTTGGGCACCTATTGATTACCCCCATGATAAAAGTGCCACTATGGTACCAATAACAATAGTTTGCAGAGTGAGTCATTCTTCATTAGGGTTTACAACTGAGTAGGAACCTTCGTTGGTTTTCTCAATCAGCAGTTGGCATAATACCCTCTGATATCATGAGAGAGCTAGTCTTCAGGGAGTTGACTTCCAGTTCAGTTCCAGCTCCATTGTTCCAAGTCCTCTGTCTGGTGTGTACTGTCTTCTGTAATAGGATCTTTTCTTCACCTTCTGGGAAGCAATGGAGGGCTGTGGAAATGGCTAGTGCTATTTTGGTAGTCTCCTGGACTACCTTGGCCAAGAGGTCAAATAGAGATTTCCTCTGCCTCACACTGTGCTTTTTTGTTGTTGTTCTATTGCTTTTAGCTATAAATATACCTATAGTAATATAAGTGGTAGTATATATTTATAATATGAATATTTTTCAATAGGCCTTTGGACTAATATGATTCCCTCTGATTTTTCATACCATGTAAGCTTTATTTATCTCATCTCACTTGCCTTGTATAGCCCTCCATACTCTATTTTCAGTTAATGTATCCCCCCCATTCATTCCCTAATGAATAACACTTGTCTCCTATTTCTTTCTCAAGATTCTTCTTTTCCTTTACTCCCATGATTCCTTTCCATTTTTCTTGCTTTTGTGAGTGTATCAGAATATATACTCACACCTAAGTTTTTGCAGCTAATATCCACAAATAATATAGAACATATATCCTGTTTCTCTGAATTTGTTACTTCACACAATATAGCAGTTTCCAGTTCTATCTATTTACCTGCCAATTTCATGATTTCATTTTTCTTTACTGCTGAGTAGAACTCCATTGTAGAAATGTACCACATTTCTGTTATCTTCAGGTGACAGACATTGAGGTTGTTTTCATTTCTTAACTATTAAGAAAAGAACATCAACAAATATGGCAGTGCAATATCTCTGTAGGAAGATGAGTCATTTGGGTATATCCCAAGGAGAAGTATAACGAGACACTAGGGTATATTTGTTATTATGTTTTTATATTTCTTCATACTGATTTCCACAGTGGTTTCACCAGTTTATAATCCGGCCAACAATGGACAAAGGTTCCCATTTCCCTCCATCTGTGCCAGTATTTGGCGTCACTTTTTCTCTTGATCTTAGTCATTTTGATTGGGGCTAGTTGGATTCTTCAGGGAGTTCTGCTTTGTATTTCCCTAATTACTAAGGTGTTAAACACTTTTAAGTTGATTCTAGCCATTTTTATTCCTACAGTTGTTTACTTGCTTGTTTGTTTTTGAGTTCTTGTATAATTCTGGTTTTTAATCCTCTGTAAAATGTTTAGTTGGTGAAGCATATCTCCTCCTTAGTGGTCTTCCTCTTTATTCATGTATTTTCCCCTTTATTGTACAGAAGATTTTTCATCAATGAGGTCCCTATAGTCAGTTGTTGACCTTAATTCTTGAGTGGATGATGCCTTATTTAGAAAGTCCTTTCTTGTACTTGTATCTTCTAGGGTACTACCTATGTTTTCTACGAAGAGTTTCAACGTTATGGGCTTCAAATTGAGGTCCTTGATCCAGTTTACATTCCCACCACCAGTGGATGTTTCCCTTTCCCCACAACCTCTCTAGCATTTGTTGTCTTTTATTTTCTTGAACTTGGCTAGTCTTATTGAAGTGAGATGATAACCTTAGTGTGGCTTTAATTTGCATTTCCTTAATTATTAATGATGGTGAACACTTTTTAAGATGTTTTTCAGCCATCTTTACTTCCGTACTGGTGAAGTCTCTGTTCAGCTGTTTACTCCATCTTTTGAGTAGGTTATTTGATTTCTTACTTCTTTGTTTATTAAGTAGCTTATATATTCTGGATGTTAATGCTTTGTCAGATGTATCAGTGGTGAAGGTTTCCTTCCACTTTGTGGGTTTTCTCTTCACTTCCGTGATTGTTTCTTTTTTTTAAATTTTTATTTATTTTTGTATGTGTATAAATGTACTGTCTGCATGTAGGTCTGTGCACCCATGTCGTGCAATGCCACGGAGGTCAGAAGAGGGTCTGGGATTCCCCTGGAACTGGAGTTCTCCTGGAATTGGAGTTACAGGCGGTTCTCAGCCGCCATGTGGGTGCTGGGGATCGAACCTGGGTCCTCTGCAAGAGCAGTCAGCACTCTTAACCGCTAGGCTATCTTTCCAGCTCCCCTTGATTGTTTCTGTAGCTGTATAAAAGCTTTTGAGTTTGATGAGGTCCCACTTGTCAGCTGTTGTCCTTATTTCCTGTGCAGCTGCTGTTTGATTTAGAAAGTCTTTTCCTATACCTATGTCTTGTAGGTTGCTGCTGACTTTTTCTTCTATCACCTTCAGGGTTTCAGGTTTTAGGTTGAGATCTTTGATCCACTTGGAGTTTATTTATTTATTTATTTATTTTTAATTTTTATTTATTTTTATTTTTATTGTGGTATGTGTATCAATGTACTGTCTGCATGCAGGTTTGTGCACCCGTGTCGTGCAATGCCGCGGAGGTCAGAAGAGGGTCTCGGATTCCCCTGGAACTGGAGTTCTCCTGGAATTGGAGTTTCAGGCGGCTCTCGGCTGCCATGTGGGTGCTGGGGATCAAACCCGGGTCCTCTGTAAGAGCGGTTGGTGCTCTTAACCGCTAGGCCATCTCTCCAGCCCTGGAGTTTATTTTTGTACAGGGTGAGAGGTAGGGGTTTAATTTTGTTCTTCTACAAATGGTGATCCAGTTTTGCCGACACAATTTGCTGAAGATGCTATCTTTCCTCCATTGAGCTCTTTTGGTCCCTTTGTCAAATATGAGGTGGCTGAAGTTATATGAGCTCAAGTTTGGATCTTCAATTTTGTTCCATTGATCAATGTGTCTGTTTTTGTGCCAGTACCAGGCTGTCTTTATGACTATAGGCCTGTAATATAGCTTGAAGTCTGGTAATGTAATGCCCCCCAGTTTTGTACTTTTCATTCAGGGTTGCTTTAGCTATACAGGGTCTTTTGTTTTTCCATATGAATTTAAGGATTTTTAAAAAATTTTATTTATTTTTGTATGTGTGTGAATGTACTGTCTACATGCAGGTTTGTGCTCCCGTGTTGTGCAATGCCATGGAGGTCAGAAGAGGGCATCAAATTCCCCTGGAACTGGAGTTAAAGATGTTTTTTAGCCACCATGTGGGTTCTGGGGATCAAACCCAGGTCCTCTGCAAGAGCAATAGGTGCTCTTAACCACTAGGCCATCTCTTCAGCCCCAGTATTTTTTTTTTCTAAGTACTGAAAAAGCTCATGGGGATTTTGATTGGGATTGCATTGAATCTGTATATTAATTTGGGTAGGATGGGGATTTTTTACTATATTATTTTTCCAGTCCATGAGTGTGGGAGGTCTTTCCATCTTTTGGTGTCATTTTCAATCTCCTTCTTCAGGGTTTTAAAATTTTTGTTGTAGAGGTCTTTGGTGTCTTTGTTTAGGTTTATTCCTAGGTATTTTATTTTGGGGGGCCTATTGTGATTGGGAAGGTCTCCTTATATTCCTTCTCCAGTTGATTATTGTTGGTGTAAAGGAATGCTACTGACTTTTCTAGGTTTATTTTGTATCATGCCACTTTACTGAAACTTTTGATTGTTTCTAAGAGTTTTCTGGTGGAGTTTTTTTTTAACATCCCTTAGGTAAACTATCATACATCTGCAAAAAAGGGATAGTTTGACCTCCTCTTTTTCAATTAGTACTCCTTTAATTTTGCTTTCTCACCTTATTGCCCTAACAAGCATTTCAAGCACTATATTTAAGAGGAGTGGTGATAGTGGACAGCCTTGTTGTGTTCCTGCCTGTAAGGGGAATGCTTCCAAATTTTCTCCATTTAAGATGATGTTGGCTGTGGGTTTCTTGTATATGGCTTTGATTACTTTGAAGAATGATCCCTCTAGTCCAATTCCCTCTAAGACTTTAAGCATGAAGGGATGCTGGATTTTTTTCAAAAGCTTTTTCTGCATCAATTGAGATGGTTATGTGCTTTTTGTCTTTAAGTCCTTTTATGTGTTTTATGATATTTATTGATTTACGTATGTTGAACCATTCCTGCATCTCTGGTATGAATCCAACCTGGTCATGATGGATGATCTTTTTGATGTGGGTCTGTATGCGATTTGCAAGTATTTTGTTGAGAATTTTTCCATCTGTGCTCATGATATGGGTCTATAGTTTTCTTTCTCATTTGTGTCTTTGTATTAGAGTGATGCTGACTTCATAGAAGAAATTTGGGATATTTCCCCTCTATCTGTATCCTTCTGAAAAGTTTGAGTAGTAATGGTTGTAAGACCTCTTTAAATGTTTTATAGAATTCTGCTGTGTAACCCTCTGGGCCTGGGCTTTTTTTAGTTGGTAGGCTTTTTATTACATCTTCAATTTTCTCAAGTATTATGGGTCTGTTTAAGCTGTCAATCTCTTACTGGTTAAGCTTTGCTGAATCCCAGGATTTCAGATATTCATCCATTTCTCTTAGGTTTTCAAATTTAGTAGGGTATAGGTTTTTGAAGTATTCTCATATGATTGTCTGGATCTTTTCTTTATCTGTGGTAATGTTTCCCCTTTCATCACAAATGCTATTGATTTGGAGTTGCTCTTTCTTTTGGTTAACTAGATTAGAGGTCTGTCTATTTTGTTTATATTTTCAAAGAACTAGCTTTTGGATTCAATGATTTTTTTTTGTATTGTTTTCTTTGTTTCTATTTCACTGATTTTTGCATTGATTTTTGTTATTTCTTCCTGTCTGTTGGGTTTAGGGTTCATTTATTGTTGTCTTTCAAGTGTTTTTAACTGCAGTGTTAGATCGTTTATTTGTTCTCTTTCTGATTTTTTAATGTGGGCACTTAGGGCTATAAATTTCCCTCTTAGGACTGACTTTAATGTATCCCACAGGTTTTGTTGTATTGTATTGTCATTTTCATTTACTTCCAGGAATGCTTTTATTTCATTCTTTATTTCTTCTCTGACCCACTCATTATTCAGGATTGTGTTGTTTAGTCTCCATTTGTTCTTATAGTTATTAGGGCTTACCCTGGTGTTCATATTGAGCTTTATTGCACTGTGATCTGATAGAATGCATGGAATAATTTCTAACCTTTTGTATTTGTTGAGGTTTCTTTTGTTTCCCAGTATGTGGTCAATTTTGGAGAATTTTCTGTGGGGTGCTGAGTATAAAATATATTCTCTGGTGTTTGGATGGAATATTCTGTAGATACCTGTGAGGTCCATTTGGTGTATTGTATTGCTCAGTTCTGATGTCTCTCTGTTTATTTTTGTCCACCTATCCAGGTGGCTCAGTGGGGTATTGAAGTCCCCCACTATTAGCATGCTGGGATTAATCTGTGTCTTGAGGTCCTGAAGGATTGTGTTTATAAAGTTCAGTGCACTAGAGTTTGGTGCATAAATATTTAAGATTATTTAAGAATGTGAAATCTTCTTGGTTAATTGTCCCATTGATAAGGATATAATGGCCCTCTTTTTCTTTTCTAATTAATTTTACTCTGAGGTCTGTTTTGTCTGATATTAGAATAGCCACTCCTGCTTGCGTTTTGGTATCATTTGCTTGGAATATTTTTTTTCCATCCTTTCATTCTAAGGTGGTGTCTGTCCTTGAGGGTGAGATGGGTTTCTTGGAGGCATCATATAGATGGATTCTTGTTTCCTAATCCATTCTCCCAGTCTATGTCTTTTGAATGGGGAGTTCAGCTCATTATTACTTAAAGTTATTATTGAGAGATGTATGCTGCTTCATTTTAACTTATTTTCTGTTTTCATTCTTGGTCTAGTTTTGTATTTCTGCAGTTACACTTTTATTCATTACTCTCTCTAGCTCCTTGGGTATAGTTGCTCCTTTCGTCTACCTTTGAATTGCTTTGAGTATTTTCTGAAGTGTTGTTTTTTTGACATGTGTTCTTTCATTTTGTTTATGTCATGAAAGATTTTTCTTTCTCCTTCAACTATGCTTGACATTTTTGCTGGGTATATTAATCTGGGTTGGCATCTAAAGTCATTTAGCACTGGGAATACTTTGGTCCATGTTCTTCTGGATTTCATGGTTTGCACTGAGAAGTCAGGTGTGATTCTGATGGATTTCTGCTTATATGTAACTTGTTTTTCTCTTGTGGCTTTCAGTATTTTGTCCTTGTTTTGAGCATCTAGTGTTTTATCTAGATATGAAGTGGGGAATTTCTTTTCTGGTCTTGTCTATTTGGTGTTCTTTGTGCTTCTTGTATTTCTATGAGTTTGTTTTTTTCAGCTTGTAGAAGTTTCTTCTGTTATTCTGTTCAAGATCTGATCAATACCATTCTCTTGGTAGTCTTCTCCTTCATCTATCCCTATGATGCAGAGGTTTGGTCTTTTCATAGTGTCCCACATTTTCCGATTGTTCCACTCTTGTGGTTTTTAAAAAAATTTTTTCATAATCATTACTTGAGTTTTCTAGCTGTGACTTGTTATCCTGTAGGTCTGATATTCTTTTTTCTGCTTCATCCATTCTGCTTCTAGGCTTTTTCCCATCCTTTCCTATTGATCGGATGAATGTTCAATTTCTTTTTTTATTTCATCCTGTGATTTCTTCAGTATTTCCACTTCCTTTTAGAGCTTTTTATTCTCTTCTTGTAGCTCCTTGCTTTGCTGGTCAGTTTCTTTTTTTCCTTTCACCCTGAGATCTTTTCAATGTTTCCACTTCCTTCTGGAGTTTGTCATTCTCTCCCTCAAGTTCTTTTCGGAGTTTGTATTTCTCTTCCTCTAGTTCTTTTCAGAGTTTGTTATTTCTCTTCCCCTAGTTCTTGTCTGAGTTTGTTGATCTCTCCTTTTTGTTCTTTCTGGAGTTTATCATTCTTTCCTTCTAGTTCCTTCATGAGTTTTTCATTCTCTCCCTTTAGTTCTCTGATTTGTTCTTTATAGTCTTTGAATATGTCTACAATTGTTCTAAGGTTGATGTCTTGGTTTCCTTCCAGGGAGATCTCGTTGTTAGGATCTTCTATAGGATTGGTTGAATTCCTTGGGGATTTATTTTGAGCTTTTCCCATATTGTTGTTTTTCCCTTGTGTTTTGGGCATGTGTATTTTTTTGTTTTTGTTGTTTTTCTCCCTCTGTTTATTTGTTTGCCCTCTGTTGCAATCTCAAATGTAATATGGAGGACTGGTTGGTCACTCAGTTTACTTCCTGTTTCTTCCTCAGTTTTGGCTTTGCAGCCTCGAATCACTGACTCTGCTGGATCCTCCCAACAGCAGTAAACCGCAGCACCAGCAGTTTATACTTTCTACTACAGTATCAATAGCTTGAGCAGGGGGGGGGCGTTGAATCCTTTGGCCCATGCACCAGTTCCCTCCTGGGTAGCTGGGCACAGAGTGTGTGTGCCCCTGGCTGACCTTCTATCCACGCATGCAGTTTCGCTCTATGGTTCTAACGTTAGGTGGGGCTGCCGAGTTGGGCTGCCAAAGGCCTGCAAGGCACAAACCACCTGGGTGGCTGGGCACGGAGTGTGTGCACCCCCCGCTGACTTTCTATCCATGCAGGCAGTTCCTCTCTATGGTTCTAGCTTTTTATTTTTATTTTTTATTTTTTATTTTTATATTTTTATTTTATTATTTATTTATTTATTTTTATGACTTTAGCTCTGTAATATCTACTGAGGTTGTTTCCATGTCTTAATTGGAATTGTGTCAATTTCCTTGGCATTGCTCTTTGTGTCAGTATGGCTTTGGCTGTTTATGGTCTTTTGCGATTCCATATGAATTTTAGGGTGGATTTTTCTATTTCTGTGAAAACTATCATTGAGATTTTGATTGGCATTGCAATGTATTTATATGTTGCTTTTGGTAGGATGTTCATTTTGAATATGTTAATTCTACAAATCCATGAACACAGAAGGTTTTTCCATTTCCATGTGTCTTTATCAATATCTTTCTTCAAAGATTTAAAGTTTTCGTTGAATAGATCTTTTATCTCTTAGATTAGGTTTATCCTATTTTGAGGCTATTGAGAATGGAAGTGTTTTCTTAAACTCCCATGGTCATTTAGACCTGGAAATATTTTGGTCCAAGATCTTCTGGCTTTAATAGTTTTCATTGTAATTCTGATGGGTTTTCCAACAAACAAAGTGTTTTTTCTGTTCTGGTCCTGTCTAGTTGGTGCTCAGTGTGCTTCTTGTATTTGTATAGGTATGTCTTTCCTTCATTTAATAAGGAAATTTTCTTCCATATTAATGGTGAAGATCATACATACTCAGTGATTACTATATTTAGAACTCATCTTAGGTTTAGTGATTAGAATGAAAATTTTGTGAAATTGATACATGATCATGGTCATTACAGACTGATGTCTGACACTAGATACAAGATTTTGAATTTCTGTCCTAGGTTCCCAACAAGTAGGTCTGACTTTTTGGTTTAGTTCTTGATATTTATTACTTGATAGTAAAAGTAAATATTTTTCATACAATTGTTGTGATGATAAATGGGGGAATGTAGGCTTACAGTTGGTTAAAAATGTTTGTTCTTTTCTTAAAAATTTTTTATTAAGTTTTATTTATTTCTGTATGTGTACGAATGTACTATCTGCATGAAAGTCTGTGCACCCGTGTCCTGCAATGATGCAGAGGTCAGAAGAGGGTGTCGGATTCCCCTGGAACTGGAGTTCTCCTGGAATTGTTCTTATGATTAACAAAAAGCCTTAGGCATAGAAATGATCTTAGTGACCATGTAACACAGCTGTTCCCAAATTTTACCCATCATCAACATTTTCTCAGGAGATTTTCAGGAAAAATAAGCACCTGGACTTCATTTTCAGATGCTCTATATTAAATTCTGATCATCAGTCAATTGGGGTAATCACTAATTTAATCCAACCATGTAATTACAGAACAGGAAATGGAAGGCCAGAGTATTAACTAAACATTTAGGGACATAGAAAGCTATAAATCTAGATGCTTTATTCCTCTTGATATAATACTCTTGCCATGGTCCATAATCACTGAAGGACTGAAAAAAAACCCAGTCACTCTAGTACTCTTGAGAACTACTAAGACCCCCCCCCCACATATATGGGGAAACATTTGTATAATTTATTGTCTTGAACAAAATGATATTAAATTAAGTCATTCATTTATTGGAGACTGAGACTGCTGCAGATTACCTGATTCTGAAACCAAGTTCTAGAACCTTGTATGGTGGTGCATGCCTTTAATACCAGCATTTAGGAGGTAGAGATAGGAATATCTCTGCCTCCTAAATACAGGAGTTCAAGGTCAGCCTAATCTACATGGTGTGTTCTAGGCCAGCCAAAGCTGCACACTGAGACCTGCTCTGTGGCTTGTCTAGATAGCTAAGCATATAGAGGTGCTTGTACACAGGCCTGATAAGCTGAGTATGATCTCTTAATTTCATAAGGTGGAAGGAGAATTAACTGCCTGTAATTGTCCTCTGACTTGCATACATGTACCATGGCTTGCATTCATCTGCATTCACTTACACATACACACACACACACATGCACGCACACACACACATGCACACACACACACACACACATGAACACAATGAATCACACTCATATAAACATATATACAATATAAAAATACATTTAAAAACAGCTCTGTTACTAACTACTTAGATAACATTAGGCATTCCATAAAACTTGTTTGAGCTTTAGTCCCATATTTAATTTTTAAATATTTAAATAATTTTTGGTTTTAATTTGCATTTTCTTTTTTTCCCCTTTATTTGTTTATTTTTTAAGGGATTCTACAATATAAGAGCACAGTTGTTTTCAGATCACATTGACATTGCTCAGTTGGCCATACAATTAAGTACTAGGTGCTAGCATCCACAGATGAGGAATACTATTCATCATTTGTTTATCTGGGACTGTGTTACTTCACTCAGCATGATACCTTCTAGCTCCAACCATTTACCTGCAAAGTTCATGATGTAAATATTTAAATATTTTTAATAGTCAAATAATGAGTCTGACAAATTTACTTTAGGATATTTTAAATTATACAAGAAAATATTTCAAACAATGTCATTACATTCAGTGGGTTATCTGTTTCATTGTTTTCTGAAAGCATATTGCGCTTAAAATTCTTTTTTTTAATATTTTATTTATTCATTTATTTATGTGTATGAATGTACTGTCTGCATGTAGGTTTGTGCACCCGTGTCGTGCAATGCCGCGGAGATCAGAAGAGGGTGTCAGATTCCTCTGGAACTGGAGTTCTCCCGGAATTGGAGTCACAGACGGTTCTCAGCCACCATGTGGGTGCTGGGGATCGAACCCGGGTCCTCTGCAAGAGCAGTCAGTGCTCTTAACCACTAGGCCATCTCTCCAGCCCGCGCTTAAAATTCTTTAACACATCATCCAGTATTAACATTTACAACATACAGTACATCAGTCCATGGTTGCTGAACTGAATTTCCAGAATAATTAAACCAGAAGTAGAGAAATCATCCTTTTTAATACTTTTATTGATGAATTGTGTATTTCATTCATCATCTTTCAGTCCAATTTAGACACATTCCCCTCTCCCTGTTCCCATCCCACCCCTGTTCATGCCTTCTGCCATTCATGTCTTGCATTTTTCTCTCAGTCTTTCCAAAGTTTATCTCTGCAGAGGCTTGTTTTGGGCAGAGTTTAACTGTATCATTCAGTTCTTTAACCCAGTTTTTATGTTGTTGTTTTTCCCTCCCTTTTGTATTGCTCCAACAAATGTCTATTTAATCATCACATATGCATCAAAATTATGACCCCTGAGAATAAGCTGTATATTAATTCCAAAATATGTTTAGGAATTCACATTTTCTCCCTTTAATTTTATGTCACTCTAAAATATGAATACATACCCTTCCACCCATGTACAGTAATTACAGAGTCTGAAAATTAAGTGGTAGGTCGATTCTAGAGCCCTTTAAGAGATTTACATTATAACAACACAGTTGCTTTAAAAAGAAATATAACAATAATGTTGTTTAGCTTGCCTTTCAACTGGGGATTTGGTGTTAAGCATAAAGGCTTCGAGTTCCATCCATTTAACTGCAAAGTTCATGATGTCATGGAGAAAACATCTTTTTTGTATCAAGAAACTAGATGAGGAGTGCTGGATGACGGAAATCAATGCCAGAAAAAAACAGGGGCGCATTAACAGTAGCAATTTTCAGAACTTTAATTTTTGTATTGTGTCTCTTGCAACTGGTGCTTTGGCCACAGCACCAGTGTAATCAAGAAGGGCAGGAACCACCCTGTTACAGTGTGAGGACAGTGCCGACTTGTGCTCAAAGCAGGAGAACCGACATACATTGTTTCAGCTATTATGAGCCTGTGAATGTTGATGTAAATATATCATCTATTTGCCACCCTGGAGGCAGGAATTCACCATTCCTCTTAAAAGCAGTAGGGCAAGCAGCTATGACTATAGAAAGAGTGCCATTGGGTACACAGAAAAGAAAGGTGGGATTCTAACTCAGATGTTTTTCTTTTTTCATTCTTGAGGGTTTAAGATCTACACCTCATATCTCCCAGGTCTTTTATGATGGAAAAGCCTTTATTTTGAAATATTTTTTATCCCCATTTTTCAGACAAAATAAATAAAATAAAAATAAGGTAACTGGAACTCTTTTTGCCAATAATATTCTATGTTGTATACTTAATTTTTCCAGCACTGGTAAGGAGCCTGAGGCCAGCTGGCTGAGTATCACTGTCTGTGACTTTTTTGGATTCAGAATAAGTTTGCTTCTCTTGTTGTAATGAAAATCTTTCTCTTATCAGCCACTGCTTTCTCTATAGCTTTCCCTTCTCCCATCGTAGTTGTTAATGCTGACAATTGCTCAAGTCAAGAGAGTCTCCAGAATCACCTTATACCTGATTGGTGACTGTTTCTTGACAAGTTTATAGTTATGCCTCAATACAATCCATCCTTCCTATTAAGACTTTATGTAAAAGACAAAGGAGGTTAACCATTCTTGATTTTTAAAATCATACCTATTATTTCTAGACATGGTCGATGTCTAGAAAAAAATCTAAAATTGGTTGCAATAGAAATTGTACTAGCATGTACTTGTTGGGATAAAGAGTTAAGGAGAGGGGCTGGAGAGATGGCCTGGCGGTTAAGAGCGCCGACCGCTCTTACAGAGGACCCGGGTTCGATCCCCAGCACCCACATGGCGGCTGAGAACCGTCTGAAGCTCCAATTCCAGGAGAACTCCAGTTCCAGGGGAATCCGACGCCCTCTTCTGACCTCCGCGGCATTGCACGACACGGGTGCACAGACCTACATGCAGACAGTACACTCATACACAAAGAAAAATAAATAAAAATTAAAAAAAAAAGAGTTAAGGAGAATTGGTGAAAGTTGTATGCAATATATTTAATATCTTATAGTATTTATTTTATTACTATATATATATGCAGGGAAACAAATGTATATATATATATATATATATATATATATATACACACACATTTGGGATAAAGAATTAAGGAGAATTGGTGAAAGTTGTATGCAATATATTTAATATCTTATAGTATTTATTTTATAGCCATTTGTTTCCCTGCATATATATGCAGGGAAACAAATTGATGTGTATATCATATATATACTATATATATATATATATAAATATTAATATATATAATTATGAATGCAATGCCTGTGGAAGCCAGAAGAGGGCATTGGATTCCTTGGAACTGAATTTACAGATAATTGTTGGGCACCATTTGGATGGGAAGAGACCTGGGTCCTTAGCAAGAGCAGACAGTGGTCCTAACCACCTAGCCATCTCCACAGCCTTATTTAATAGCAGAAGTCATTTTGCAGGTGAATATTCTTTCTTTTTTGTTCTTTTCGAGGCAGGGTCTCCCTGTTGCCCCCAGCTGTCCTGGAACTCACTCTGTAGACTAGGCTGGCCTTGAACTCACAAAGATCTGCCTGCCTCTGCAGGTGAATATTCTTAATTGTGGCTTTGATGCAACCATTCTATTTCAAAACATTCAAATAGGAAACTCAGAACTTTCAGCTCAAGAGCATTGTCAGCTCTAATGTGGTAGTTCCAATCAAATTCTGGAGCCAAATATATTGAATATTCAACAGCTCAGCAAAAGTAAGACCAATATCATGCACTTTTATTTGGAGTCATACCATTTCTTTCATCTTCATGATCTCCCATTGTAATCATAGGTCCCAATGCCCCCATTCCATTGTCATAAAACTTTTACTGATATCTACTGCCAGAACAATCCTCTCCTCTGATCCTTAAAGTACTTTAACCTTTTCTTCCTTATGATGCCTTATAAAGCCTTCCTTGAATTTCAAATATTAATATGTCAGCATGATCTCCTCAATTATAATGAAAAAAATTTTAAGATGAATCACAGGATAAATGAAAAGATTTTATAGGCTGGTTCCTGTGTCATAATAATTAATCTAGGAATAAATATTTGTTTCACATACTTTATATAATTTGTTTCTACTGTGATAGATTGTTACTACTGTTTTATATGATAAACAGAGAAATTGAGAATGAGAGAGGAGAAATAATTGGTTCTAATTAACATAGTAAGGACTCAAAGCAGTAACATGAAAGCCAGGTCTGCTTGTCTTAGAAGTCGATGTATTCCTTTAACAACCCATACAGATATACATTTAACTGACTGTGCTGGTTGTGAGGTAACAGAGCTGATGTGGTTTCCTTTGAGGAGGTCAAAAACAGGTTGAAGTAAATACACTGCATATTAGAAAACATAATTTCCAGATGATCCCTCTGCTTTTATGCTTCAAGCTTTGAGAGAGAAAGAAAGAATGACAAGCCTTGGAATGAAATAAGCATCAGTGCTTGGCAGAAGAGCACAGCCTGCAAAGAGAATGTTGTGAGATGGGAAACTCTCTGACTAAAGCATTCATTCTCTGTCCTACCTACAATTCTCTTTTCTCATCCTGAAGCATCAAAGGATGATATACAGAGGGCACAGAGCAGGAGACCACAGGGGTTTGAGAAGGGACAAGAAAATCTAGTGATAAGTAGCTCACCAGAGTCAAACAACATAATTGCTTTCTGGCTCTATCTCGATGCTCCTCTAACCAGTAACCATGTTGTTATTCATTGTTCCTGTAATTATTCACTGACAACTCCTGATTTTCTTTTTTTATAATACTTTTATTGATGTATTTCTGACATTTTCAGTTCAATTAGATATATTCCCCTTTCCCTTTTTCCCACCCCACCACAGTTCATGCACTCTGTCATACATGTCCTGCATCTTTCTCTCAGTCTCTCCAAAGTTTTTCTCTGCAAAAGTTTATTGTCCTAGGGATAATTCAACCACAGCAGTCCCTTCCTTGACCCAGTCCTCATGCTGCTGTGGTTCCTTCCTAACTATACTACTCCAAAGTATGCCCATGTACATGTTATATATGTACCAGACTTATGTCCTCCAGGAATAAATTGTATATTAATTCAGATATATGTCCAGAAGTTCATTTTTTCTTTTTATTTTATATTACTCTAAAATATGTACATATACCTTCTGCCCATATACATTAAATACCATGTCTGAAAGTAAGTGGTAAGCTAATTCTGGGGCTTATTATGAGATTCCCATTATAACATCACAGTCACTTTCAGATAGAAAGAAATATAGCAACACCTTTGCTCAGGTTGTCTTTCAATTGGGGGACTTTGTACTAGCATCGATAAATGAGGGAAAAACATTCCCTGTTTGGCTTTTTGGGACTGTGTTACTTCACTTAGCATAATGGCTTCAAGTCCCATCCATTTATCTGCAAAGCTCATGATGTTATCTTTCTTTACTGCTGCATAGAACTCCATTGTGTAGATGTGCCATATTTTGTTATCCAGTTATTAGTTGAGGGGCATTTGGGTTGGTTCTAACTGTATTGTGAAAAGAGCTGCAATAAACATAGATGTGCATGTATCTTTGCAGTAGGATGAGTCTTGTGGGTATATACCCAGGAGTGTTATGGCTAGGTCAGATGGTAGGCTCATTCTGAATCTTTTAAGGGTTCTCCACATTGCTTTCCACAGTGGTTGTATGAGTTTACATTCTCACCAGCAGTGGATGAGTGTTCCCCTTTCCCCACAACCTCTCCAGCATTTGGTGTCTTTTGTTTTCTTGATCTTAGCCAGTCTTATTGGAGTGAGATGATATCTTAGAGTAGTTTTAATTTGCATTTCCTTAATTATTAATGATGTTGAACACTTTTGAAGATGTTTCTCAGACATCTTTACTTCCTCACTGGTGAAGTCTCTGTTCAGCTCTTTACTCCATCTTCTGAGTGAGTTATTTGTTTTCTTGCTTCTTTGTTTTTTGAGTAGTTAATATATTCTGGATGTTAATACTCTGTCAGATGTATCACTGGTGAAGATTTCCTCCCACTCTGTGGGTTTTCTCTTCACTTCCTTGATTTTTCCTTTTGCTGTTCAGAAGCTTTTGAGTTTGATGAGGTCCCAATTGTCAGCTGTTGACCTTACAATTTCAGCTACCTCATACTCAATAAAGGGGCCAAGGAAGCTCATTGGAGGAAAGATAACATCTTCAGTAAATGGTGCAGGCAAAACTGGATCACTATATGTAGAAGAATGAAAATAAACCCCTACCTCTTACCCTATACAAAAATCAGCTACAAATGGATCAAATACCTCAACGTGAAACCTGATAGAAGAAAAAAAGTTTTTAGCAAACTACAAAACTTAGGAATAGGAAAAGACTTTCTAAATCAAACAGCAGCTGCACAGGAAATAAGGTCAACTGCTGATTTTTCTGATATGTGTGGGTCACTAACATGGTTTCATGAGCTACATGAAGGTCAAGAAACACTCTTACTCCTGAAACACAGGGAATATAAAAAAATTGTGAAGTGACAGATAAGTAGTAGCACCCACAGAGGTCAGCCTAAAATATTGCTTGTATAGTAAAGAGACACCTGATAAATCAGGTCTGGCAGTTATGGTAGATGTAGCCAATAGATGCATACGTGTCAATGTATTTAACAAATATTCTATTATATACCAGTGTCTGTCATAGAGAGTGTGATAAACAGAATTTGAAATAACAACAAAAGTCAAATCTGAAACAGATGTGTGACACCTCCAGGTCGCATTTTATTAGTCTGTGTTGAAAGATTACAAACATATAAACCAACTCACAGATTGCTTACATTAATCGATAGAATGTACCAGATATATAGATCTGCAATAACTCATACAGAAATATCTATTATTCAATTCAATTTTAATCAAAATACCTTTTGGATAAAAAAGAGTGAAGCAGGTGAAGGTGGGAACCAAGTATACGGCATATTGAGGGAGAAGATCAAGATGGTAAGGTTTGCCTTCCATCCCTCAAGGATCATTATAAATTAATACAATAAGATACCAATCAGAATAGTAATTCAATGTGAAGAAACTGATGTAGTATGGAATCAAAAAGAAACTGATGTAGTACTTAGTATGATTGGTGAGGTAATGAGCAGAATAGGCAAGATGGGTCTCAGGGGAAAGAGAAGGGTGCTCAGTATACAGTGCTGAAGCTTCTGTTTGGCTTATGAAAAAATAAAATAAAATGTTTATTGACTTCATTAGATACTTTCAGATTGACTCCAGATAGATTAAAGATATAAGACCCAATTAGACTTTAATATTTGAATTCACCAAATGCATTATAAAGTAAAAACATAAGATACACAAGCAGGAATTAGTTTATAACACATATAGTTTGAAATATTATTCTTCAAGATATAAAACAACATAAAAGATATAAAAATTAATAAGTAAAAGATAATGTTGTAGAAGAAAGTGTGTAATATAAACACATACATAATGCATGTGCACATGTATAATGCATACTACTTTACCACAGCAAATATGTTACACAGAGTATTAGAAAAGATTTGTAAACAAAAATACCTATAGTATTGAGAATAGACAGATTTTGAAAGTCAACTTGGCACAGTCTAGAAATTGTAATAGGAAATTATTCTATGATACAAAAAGTTTATGCATTTAAGTGTTCACATTTATAAGAGAGTGGCCATTTTCTTTTAAAGCTGCAGATAAATGTACTGACATAAATAATTCACAAGAAATGGTTTTGAATGAATAATCAAATTCCAAAATAATCTCTACAATTTAATACTATGTAATGCCTACAATAAAAACTGAGCAATATATTGTTTATGATAGTGTATGCATTACCTTAAAAGAAAAAGAAACACAAAACTAAAGGTAATGGATAATTACTAAATGGGAGGGAAGAAGTAGATTAGAGAGAAATGTAGAGTGGGATTCAAAGTCATTGGGAACTTTCTGCCTCTTAGATGGTGTCTGGGCCTGTATAAACAAAGCAAAAAGAAGAGGCAGAAATAGACACGGAGCAGAGGTGAAGTAACCTACTTTGTTGAGAAAAATAAGAGAGGAAAAAAGGAATCAGGCTAGTTAATCTATTTAAAGTGCTGGTGAGTGATGAAGAGTCAGTGCTCCAAGATGAACACATATGAATCTGAGCACAGCTCAGTGACAGGAAGAGAAGATCAACTGGGGGAGACACAGGTAAGTAGTTCATCTGAAGAATCACTGTCTCTTCATGGGAGGAGAGAGGGAGCTTTGGGACACAAGGGAGATATTGGTCTTAAGTATCTGATTAGCATCTGGTAAGACTTAGTTAATCAAGGTGAAGATTTAAGTGCCTGTCTGTCATCAATCACTGTCTTTTTTTTAAATTTTTTTTATTTATTTTTAAGGGATTCTACAATACAATGACACAGTTGTTTGCAGATAACATTGATGTTACTCAGTACGTCATGCAATTAAGTAATTGGTGCATTTTGCAAGTATCTATGTCCAAATTTTGAACAACCCAAGATTCCCATAGTCCAGTTGGAGAAGCTTGTATGCACAGGCATGTTGATCAATCAGGTGTCCAGACTATATTCCTGTAGTCTCATGCTTCACCCCTATCTCTCCACAG